>CAMOHE010006679.1:0-17689 GCA_946598075.1 Artocarpus hirsutus
CACTTTAGATAATCATTTGTATTGTATTTTAATCCTGAGATGAATAGTGGGCCCGTTGTCATGACTTGTGTCTTTTGATGTACCAAAGGATGACACCCACATTTTAATAGTGGTATGCATGCCGGTACGTTAGAGGCCTGACTCTTGATAGCGTAGACCTATTATTCATAGATATAGAATCTATAGCTCCTCTTTAGGAGTAGTGATATCTTCTTATATGCGTTATCCTGTAATTAAAAAACTGTAGCGCTCAAACAATTGGTTACATAGGTGTAACCGAATGGTATACTATCTTTGGATGGTAAGTTTTTCGATGGTAAGATAATGGAACGTAAGATAAAAATAATCGAAAAGGTAAGACAGAACTTGTCCTTAAGCCGATTATGGATAATCCTATGGGGATATGATACACTATGATATGTCATGGAGACTTAGCTATATGGGCTTCGTAATTCTATAGAGTTCGAGAGTGCAGCTCTAAGCTTTTAGTGGAGTAGCGTTGGAGTTGATAACTATGAAATGTATATCTGAGATATTGGGTTTCAAAATTATTAGGAGCTTGAACTATATAGGTCTATTTGGTCCCCTTTGCTAGCTCACAAAATCATGTAATGATACAATGTGCTTTTCCAATAATTGGTGACTTATGTCAGATTTATTAGATTGGTTGAAATTCGAAAGAATCAAATAATTCATGTCTGTTTATCGGTTGAATTAATATTGTGACAAAATTAATTCAAGATAAACTTGTTGAATTATTGGGATCGGATAATTCTTGTCTGTTTATTAGCTGATTTAATTTCGGATAAATTAAATCAAGATAAACTTGTAGAATTATTAGGAATCTATTTATTTTCATAGAGATTGTCTAGATAAAGTTGTTTTAATTAGATAACTTCTTTATTTCGTTATTTGAATTAAAACTGAGGCTTTATCCTATAGAAGCTCGAGTAGAAAATAAAAGATTCGCTAGATTTTTTTGGGCAGTTTGGCATGTCGATCCTCAAGTTTGGCCTGCCGATGGGGCAAGTTTGGACTGCCGGTTAGGCAGATCGGCCTGCCTATGTGCTATAACAAGATCACGCGTATTCATGCAGATTTCATCCGATATTGAACCGAATTTGATTTTGATTTGAATTTTTAAGACCTTATCTAATAAGAAATAACCCTAGACCCAACCTCTATAAATAGAGAGTGACATTTATAAGTTATTTAGATTAATTGAGAGATTAAGAGAAAAACTCTGCTAGTGAGATTTTGAAACTCCCTGAAAGCTCTTGTTCACAAATCAGGAACACTAGCTTTGGGTTATCTCAATTGGTTGGAGGGAGAGTCACCTGGTGGAAGAGCTGTACGTGTGTGCCCACACTTACTTCGATCATGGATAGAGAATAGCAAAGAAGTCCAGTTGGTTGAGACTCTTCTGGAACGTTACTTCTCTTCACCCATTACGGGAGTTCTTCGACATTCAAAGATTAGGAAGATCCGATTAATTTATGCATATAGCATGTCAAACTTGTGTTTTGGAAAATACTCTAATATAAAATTTTAAAAATTCTGCTGCGTACTATTTTTCCAACAGCAACACCTTAGTTATGTGATGCATATATATACATATATTTTTGTGAAAACATCATACGCATCTTGAAATAACATTGAAAACATACATAAAAAGACATTCTTCAAACCATGGTAAAGGGAGTTTTTTGAATGAGAAATGCATAAGCATTAATAACGTAATGAAACATAACATCTCTCAAAACTTTTCATTATTCTTAATCATGTTGCAGGTGAGAATGTATTTACTTGACTTGTAGAAATTTTACTTACCCTTTTGCAAGTGGATGGTTTCCTTTCTACTTTCAACGACTTAAGTCTCTTGAACGTCTTTAATATTATAACATGGTGATAAAAGAAACATTCTTGGTATAAGAACATACTCAAAAGATCGCATTCAACATCATTACAACAAGCAATTCCATACTTGACTGATTAAACAAATTTACACTATTATCATATTTAGGCAGGTTCAATATCTCAACCCAATAGCCAACACTCCACAATTTTTATAAAATTTTACAAATTTCCAATAGCTATCAAATTTTAGTACAACATTTGTAACATGTATATATATCACCAGAATAAATTTCATGATATTTGAATTAATCTAAGTACCATTTTTATATTTTTTAATACACAACTCAGTTTTTGGACAAACAACTTGGACAGCTAGCATTCCATGAATTTTTAAAAATCACACAAAACTTGAAATGACTTGAAATTTTTACCACACATTATAAACATATATAAGAATCACTAGATTTAATTTTATTACAATTGGATGAATATAATTTCATGTACTACAAATCATGCCTCTATTGCTGGAATTTTGGTTCAGGTAGTGACAATAAACGAATTTCAGAAAAATCATCAAAATTCTAATGGCTTTGACATTTTTAAATGGCATACTAGACATCTAAATCTGCAACTACAATCAATTTCATTAAGTTTGAGCTAGTATAACTATTGTTCTTAGATTTTAGAATTCATTAAAGCAATTTGCCACAGTAAACTATAAACGGGCAGTCAATAATCAACGATTTTTTTTTAAATCACACAAAATTTCAATTAATCTGAAATTTTACTATAACATTCATACCATCCATATCTAGGATCAAATTTATTTTCATGATATTTGGATTACTTTAAATATTTTTCAACTACACTAACTTTTACAAAAACGTTGCAGTAAAAATACGGAAACAGTAAGCTAAAAATTTGCAGGCATAAACTAGACATATAAATGAGCATTCACAAATTTTTCTAGCAATTAACACATCCTATAACATCATCGAACAAATAATCACATTTAAAGGCAGTTTAAGGATCGTAAGAACAACATTTAGTATAAATTCTCAAACAAATCAAAAATAGTTTATGTGAATCCAAAATTTTTGTGGGAGATGCCTATCATATATATAAACAATTCTCAAAAGAAATTTTCTCAAAATCTCATGTCTATTCTTTCTAGAAAAATCTCAAAATATGGGTTTTCGCCTAAAAATAGGATTAAAAATAATATTCATAAAAATTTTATTTCTTAAATAAAATCAAATATTAAATCACATAAAATCATTCCTACAAACTCCATAATATCATAGTAAAAACTTGGTATAAGAATATATAGAAAACCAACCTCAAAATATGGTCAAAATCTTTGTTTCGACCTGACGACGGTTTCAACAAAACACACTGTAATCATCTGTTTAGCTTTCGATTCTAAAGGAATGCTTCTAGAATTATTTTGTAGAGGTCGAGGAAGGAGCTTTAAGTGTCTATGAACAAGTTTTGATGGCTAGAAAAGCTTTGTTTGAATAATGTATGTTGGAGTGTGTTCGGCCATGTGCTAGATGTGTATGTGTGTGTTACGATATGGAGAAATGGGAGGAAGAGAGGAATGAGAGTGTTTAGAACCTTTGAAGCAGTGGGTAGCCTGAATGGTCTCACATGTTTAGGTGGGATGTATCAAAAAGGAAAAGGTGGAATGATGAAGAAAACATAGAGTGATGAGGTTCTAAAGTGTTTGTTGGGTGGAGAACATGGGAGGGGAAGAGAAGTTGTTCACACGTTTGTGGATCAAGAATTATGGCCTTGTACATTATCTTTGCTATAAAGAGAATAAGGATAACAATGAAGGTGATGAAAAGGATCGTGTGGTGTAGGAGTTGTAGGGAGAATAATAATTAAAAGAGCCGACGTGTAGTTACAGTGAATATGGAGAAAACGTAATGTCAGGAAATGTTGTCATGGAGATAAAAAATGAGTATGGGTGTTTTTGACGGGTTTAGGTAAGTTTTGGAGTGATTTAGAGCATGCAAAAAAGTGAAAGAAATGGTGAGAAAAATTTCAAAATCTCGAGTGCTACAATAACATACATGAAGAAGATGATGCTACAATGGCATCATTTTTTTTTTAGAATGAGGATATCCTATCCAAATAAATAAAAATCCAAGTAAATCACCAAAATATCAACTTTTCAAGCAAGAAATCACAATAATCATATATTAGGCACTTTATATCGTTGGAATTTTCCTAGTCCATCCACTACAAAATATATCATTAGTTCATAATAAATTTCATAATCATAAATATCATACTAGAATTATCACACATAATGTGCTTCTAAGTCATTATTGCATTCATATTGTAGCACAAAATCATTAAATGTTACAAATCGTCAGTTAAAGAAAATAGCAATCATTATAGTGCAACTGTAATAATTGCAACATTTTTATAATACTAGTGGAGAAGCACACGCTCTGCGTGTTATAAAAAAAAATTGAAAACTAAAAAAAATTTTTAGAACAAAAATAAAAGGTTTTGGAACCAAAAAATGTGATTTTTGGAAAAAAAAAAAGTTTCAAAAAGTAGAAAAAAGCATTTCGATTCAAAAATAAAAAAAAGTTATGTAAAAAAAAGGATAAAACATTTCGAGTTTCAAGCATCCTGCTAGTACTGTGTAAAACTTATTCTGACTTTATATATGTTATGTTGTAGATTACCTTTGAGGTTATCTTGGTCTTTATGATATATCACAAACATTATTTAAATATTAAGGGATATTTGCATCGTAAGTTCTCAAACTCTCTAACATTTGGCATTTAAGTCTTCACTTTAAGAATTTTCACACTCAAGGCTCTAAACTCTTAATCTGTTGGCACTTAGGTCCCTATTTTATTTAGATATTTTGATCCCAAAACTCTTCATTTGTTAGCAACTTTAGTCCTTATTTTAAGAATTTAGATATTAAAGTCCTAAATTCTTAATTTATTGTCACCGTTAGTCTCTTTCATTTTTTTTTTGTGCTATTAAATGCTAACGAGATGACAATATTTTGAGGCTTTTTGGTTTCTTAAGTCCCAATTTTTTTTTTTTACAAAAAGGTCCTGAAAAACATATATTTTTGTATTTTTACAGAAGCAATAAGAAATTATACTTTCAAAAAAGAAAGTAAAGCTTTTAGGGACCTTTCTATTTAATATATATATATTGGACCTAAGGAATAAAAAGCCTCAAAAAATCGAGATCTCTTATGGCATTTAACAATAAAAACAAGATGGAGGCCAACAATGCCAACAACATAGGAGTTTGGAGACTTGAATATTTAAATTCTTAAAATAGGAACCTTAATACTAAGGTTGTATATTTTGGAGGCCTGTGATACAACAAATCCTAATAATAATTACAATAAGCGGAGACATCAAAAGAAGTGATGATGTTTTTTTTGCTCTGAAGGATGTGCATGTATTTTTACTATTTCTTGGCTAGAGGAAGGAGAACTTATAGAAGGTTTCAAAGAAAAATTTTAAGCTTTGAAGGATGTATAGGATGAACTCAAACGACTCCTCTTGCAAGATGCAACTTCAAGCCTGCTTGGAATCACTTAAACAGAGTTGCTTTTAAATTATTTACCCTAGAAGTTATTTTTGACATGTTTAGATGAACCTAAAAAAATGTTTTTAGATTTCATAAACACTTTTAAAAGAACCCAGCTATTTAGTAGTGTTTATGATGAAGATCGGTCAACAATGGAGATTAAATTTTGATTTGTTTGTCAAATAAAAAAACAGCCTGTTCGAACAAACTTTGAACGTTAAAAATATCAGCTTGAGGGGGAAAAAGAAAAAAGAAAACTGCTTTCTTTTGTCTTAGCGTAAAACTGCTTGCTTTATTCTATTTCGATTTTTTCTTCTTTGGTGCTTGAATAAAAAGCCAAGCGATTGGGGTTTCGGTCTAGTTTTTGATCTGATTATATACGATTGATCATTTGTTTACGGTCCAAGAATCAGAGAAGTTTGGTTCTTTTTGCTTGTTGGAGTAAAAAACATTACCTTTAAACAGAAAAAGAAAATCAGAGAGGTTATTTTGTATAAGTTGGTATATCTTAACTTTTGATAGATCCTAGCATTTAACACCATTAAATTTGATTACAACGGCTTAGAAAGAAGCACTAGTGTGCTAGAGGCACGCACTTGTGAAGACCTTCCTAATAATAAAACTCGTTGTAAGTGACTCACCCCAAGAAATTTTTGATCTGTCGGACACAAAATATGTAGCACATGGCCCTGCCACTGCTACCGAAAAGAACAATAGGGTTATAAACGTGTTACTAACAAAATAGTAAGACTTAATTATGAGGGCTTATAGTTTTACAAGAAATGGAACTATAACTTGATAGAGATAAAAAAAAAAATTTATGTAAAAACAACATGCTATGGGTCACACGTGATTTACTGCGCGATGCAAATTGCGATCTTAAATAATTCAAATAAAGTTGAAAAAGACTGGTCAGAGTTAACTTTCCCAAGATGTCTTCTCATTTGTTTATTATATTCAATCTTACTCATTTGATTTAAGTAAAGTCAAACAAGACCAGCCAAGACCACATCACATGATAGCAGTTAGCTTTCCTAAGACGTCTTCTCATTTGTTTATTATATTCAATCTTACACATTTGATTCAAGTAATGTCGAACAAGATCAGTCAGAACTACATCATAAGACAACGGTCAGCTTTCCCCAGACGTCTTCTCATATGTTTATTATATCCATTCTTACACATTTGATTCAAGTAAAGTTGGACAAGACCAATCAGGACCTTATCATAAGACAACGGTTAGCTTTCCTAAGACGTCTTCTCATTTGTTTATTATATTCAATCTTACACATTTTATTTAAGTAAAGTTGAACAAGACCAGTTAGGACCACATCACAAGACAACATTTAGCTTTCCCAAGACATCTTCTCATTTGTTTATTATATTCAATCTTACACATTTGATTCAAGTAATGTCGAACAAGACCAGTCAAAACCACATTATAAGACAACGGTTAGCTTTCCCCATACGTCTTTTCATATGTTTATTATATCCAAATCTTACACATTTGATTCAAATAAAGTTGAACAAGACCAACCAGGACCTTATCATGAGACAACGGTTAGCTTTCCTAAGACGTCTACTCATTCCTTTATTATATTCAATCTTACACATTTGATTCATCGTTAACTGGTTGGTTGTTAAAATTCTCATATCAACTTAAAGCAAAGCACCACCCAAAAGAGGAAAAAGAAAAATGGCTTCAGACCACTTGGAACCATGGCATGACCTGAGCGGCAAGGTGGTGATGGTGACCGGAGCCTCATCAGGTCTCGGCCATGAGATCTGCATTGACCTCGCACAGGCCGGCTGCCATGTCATCGCCGCCGCCCGCCGCGTTGACCGCCTCAAGTCCCTTTGCGATCAAATTAACCTTGTCGTTTCGCCCACTCATTCGTCATCGTCTTCCGGAGTCAGAGCTGTGGCGGTGGAGCTCGATGTCTGCGCTGACGGGCCCACCATTGAGAAGCCCGTACAGAAGGCTTGGGAGGCCTTTGGGAGGATTGATGCTTTGATTAACAATGCGGGATTCAGAGGTTATTATTAATATTTTTCTATTGTTTCTGTTGCGTTAAAATTCATTTCTGATTTCTTTTAAGAGCAAATTTTTGTGTCACATTGGTTTTATGTTTATAAATATAAGTGGCTGCATGTTGGCTTTGCTAGAGGGAATCCCTCTTCTATTCTTCTTTTTTTTATTTTATTTTATTTTATTTTAGACGAATCCCTTTTGTTTTTTTGGCTACAAGTTGGTCAACATATGTGAAGGTTGAAGTTTATAGTTATGTTTGCGCGCCTTAGGTAATGTGAAATCTCCACTGGACTTGTCTGAAGAGGAATGGGACACTGTTTTCAAAACTAATTTGAAAGGAACCTGGTTGATGTCGAAGTACATCTGCAGACTGATGCGCGATGCCGGTCGGGGAGGATCAGTCATTAATATTTCTTCTATTAACGGGCTTAGTCGGGGCCAGGTTCCTGGAGCTCTCGCATATTCTGCTTCTAAGGCAGGCGTGAACATGTTGTCACAGGTAATGACAACTATCCTCGCAGTTGATCATTTAAGCTGAAAACACTGTTGTAGACATGCTTGTCAACATTGGGCAAAAAATAATAATTTTGGAATAAGGAATTATCCTTTCTCTGATAACTTATTTGGTGACATGGGGACCTTCTGCTGAATGGTAAGAAAATTCTTTCGTGGAATGGGTAGAAGATCAAATAGAAAAAGAAGACACCTAAGAAATTGCATGCTAGGAAAGTAAGAATAAAAGAATCAATTTCTTTATCATTCTTATTGTTTTTTTAAAATCATAGTGGCAATTGTTTAGACATGTAGATTGGAGTTCAGCTGGGAGAGGTGAGGAATGGTTAAGGCTTTATTTATTGCAAGTACTTCTTGGCAAAATGAGTTTGCTAAATATAGCTATTATTTACCTTCTTATTTTGCCTTTCCCCCTTTAATACCTCATTTCTTTTTCTACAAGGGCAATCAGAAACTAATATACATAAATTCAAATCGCCGAGGTGCATTGGAAACTATTCTTGAGATCACTCACTGAAAGACCAAAAAATATTTAAAATTAACTTTCCTATAACTCTTAATTGTAAATCTTCATCTTTGTCTTCCTAGTGTTTATCTTTTATATTTTTTTTAGTGTAAATATAAAAGAGGAACTACTATCGGAGAAACTAAACACATCTTAGTTGACGCCCTCTTGGAAATAGTATTATCAAGTAGTCTGCCTAAAAGCCTGAGAACAACAGTGTGTCATATAATCAGCCACTTTAATTTTTACAACATGGAAGATTAAAAGAAGTCTAATATCCTTTAGTCTAAATATGTTGTGTACTTCTTGGATTATTCTTGATTTCATTAGTGATAAACTCTTCTTTGGAACCGTACTAATACACGAGATAACAGGTTATGGCCCTTGAATTGGGCCCTTACAAGATCAGAGTAAATTCAATATCACCAGGGCTTTTCAAGTCTGAGATTACAGAAGGTCTCATCAAGAAAGATTGGCTATCCAATGTGGGTGAGAAAGTTGTGCCTTTAAAGACATTTGGCACCATAGATACGACATTGACATCGCTAGTTCGGTATTTGATACATGATTCCTCGGAATACATTTCAGGAAATGTTTATGTCGTCGACGCCGGTGCTACCTTGCCGGGCGTCCCTATTTTTTCTTCTCTTTAAATTTTTTGGTATTTTTGCATTTCATGTTTGTGGAGTTTTGAGGGAAAGAACGCAAGGATTGCAGCAGGATTCGAATCTTGGTAACGGCTTGAGTATCACTTGCTTCCAACTTTTATGTGGTATTACTATCTTTAAAACATTTTTACCTTTAGAAAACGAATTGTTCTGTAAATTGCAGTGACGTGACGTGACGTGACGTGACGTTGTTGTTTTGTTCCATCAACACAAGAAGCAATATGCTATATTCATTAATCCTAATAAATGTTTTGTTGTTGTACTTATAACTTTTGAATTTTATAGAAGAATAAAGAGCCATCATCCTCTTCGGAAATCACATGTTATCAAACTTGTTTGTGAATATTAACCCTTCATCATTGCCTTCGATGGAAGCTCATCATTTTTCGAGAGTTCAAGGTTCATAAAATTATTTTCCTAATGGTTCCAACCAATTTTGTCCCTCAACAATATTTTCACTAAATTTTTTACTACTCGCTCCTTAAAATCCTATAAACTGTATCATGGAGGTAGAATTTTGAAAAATATTGTAATTATATACCAATTTTTACTTTAAAGTATACTCATATTTCAAACTTAAAACCCCAAATAAATCAAAGACAATCAATAGTACCATGAAAATCATTTTTTTTTTTGAAGGTGAAACTTATATTTTTGTGGTTTTTTAAAAATGTAAATTAAATAATTTCATGCATAGTTCATTTATAAGAAGAACAAAATAGTTAGAATGAAAGCAAAAACAAGACAAAGTAATATAATTGCATTAAAGTTTTAAAAATATATAATTATATTGTAATTTTAGTTTAATTTTTTGTTCTACTATGCTCCTTTGAAAAATTTTTCTAGCTCCGTTACTGTACATGATAACTGATGGATGCATGGCCCCACAATAAACTTAAAAAAAAAAAAAAAAATCAAACGTAAAAATCTTATAATGTTATTCTTTACCCCTGCTTAAGATTATGTATTTTTATGTATGCCTCATCTCTATAATGACTTTTTTGATATATGTATTTAGTAGCTCTCGAAAAATATTATGATATACTCTCTTTTTTTCACATTATTCATGTTACACAAAATTCCTAAAAAAGTTTGATGTACGCCCCCACTAAAATCAAGGGTGGCTCTGCCATTACACGCGGGCACATTGAGAAAGGGTTAAAGGGTTTTTGGTTATCAATGTGCGAGAACAATTTGCAGTCTTGGACCGTCATAATGTCCATTCTGTCGATCATCGCCTCGAGAAGGGGGTTATCGTTTTGTTCAAATGTGCTATTATGTTTTGTTTTGCTCAAGTAATTTGTTTTCTTCTGCTACATGGTGTTCTGCAGAATGCAATGGCAACTTTTGTCCACGTCTAGCTCTTTGGTCTTGATTCAAGAAAAAACTTTGGACCATCAGCCATCTTGAGCGCTAAAGAAACTTGGTTAAATTTGCAATGTACAAAAAACTTAATTAAATTGGCAATCGAAGGATTGGAATAATATATATGGCTACATGTAAGCATTTTATACATATATTTTTAAATAAAAGGTGCAACCCACTTCACAATACATGGTGCAATTCCTGGTTTTACTTGAAAACATTCTCCTTTCTCAGATTAAAAGCCATAAAACTACCTCAGAGATTTCCCTTCCTCACTCTCTCTTTTCCTCACGTCACTCTTTCTCCCTCTCTTCTTCCTTCTCAGTTTCAAAAGTCAGAGAGAGAACCAATTCCTTTCAAGCTCAACAGAGGAAAAAACCATTATTCTAAAGCAATTCACTAGTAGACAAAGGCTTCTTTTATGCTGGTTTAAAACCATCATGAAAAGTTTATATGGCAGTTAAAAAACTATTATGTAATTCTCCGTCGTAGTACAAAACATAGCTTATGCTACGGTTTTTTACCATTGTAAAATGTATGCTTAAGTCTGGTTTGAAAGCGTTTTGACATATCTTACATGACGGTTAAAGAAACCGTCGTGTAAGAAACAGCTGATATGACGGTCTCCTAGCGTATTTTTTAATAAGATGTAAGACGACAGTTTAGGAAACCATTATTATATTGGCATCCTTAAAATCTCTATAATTTTTGTAGTAGTGTAAACAAAAGGCCAAATTATGCATCCAACCTAAAGAGACCTATTAAAGTAAATTAATGTGCAGGAAAGAATAAAGTTGTCAACTAAAACACCGAAAGAACTTATTTGTGTCCAAGCAAATCTCTTAATCATGTTAAGTGCTAATGCCCAATTCAAGTCAAGAAAACTTTAGAACAATAGTATAATTTACTTCTACATCACAAGAAGTAACATAACTTTGAGGTCATGATGCGAGTACTCATGATCCTTCCCGCATTAGAGAGACTGGCATAATCCATGACGACTTCTGGTTTTTATGACTTATTTGTTCAATTATATAAAGATAAAAAGCTTGAATTTTGAAATGCCAACGAATTGATTGGCATTTCAAAAAAGTAGCTAATTAGAGTTAGAAGACAAAGGAGAGCCCAAGAGCCACCACGTAGTTATTTAATGTATCCACACTTGCATCAGGTAAAGCTTTTTTTCATCAGAAAAATCTTAACTCTTGATCAGATTAAGTAAAGCTCGATGAGGATTTTAAAATTTTTGTCCTTTTTGCATGTAAAGGATAACTTTATATTGATATTTAACATCATATTAATTATTCTTCAGCATCATGTTGGCTTGTGTTAAAGTTTTATGTGGGCTTTACATGGACTCTTCTCTTCTCTCGTAGATTTTTTGGGATGGTTAAAGGATGAGTTTCCTACATATAAGAGTGCCAACCTAGACAGAGAATTTTCTTTTGTAAAGCGTCGGATTTTAGACTATTCCCCTACATCAGGTTAAGTGATAAAGCTCGATGAGGATTTTGAACTTTTTGTTCCTTTTGCATATAAAGGAGAGGAAACTTTATATTAAAATTCATGATCTGCTGTGTCATCAGGAGATTGTCCCATCTTATTGAAGACATGTCAAAGGCAAATAGGCTAAGATTGATCCGGTGGAAAAGTTGAACTCAATCTTTTCAAAGCAACATTATTATCTGTCTTTTGTCTAGTGTTCTTGTCACTGAGGTGGTGACGTGGCGGTTTAATTAAAAATAATTAATTAAGATTAAACTTAAACATCAAAAATTATCTTTTATTTTCAAAAACACTTTTGTAAAAATATTAAATCAAAGTTAGACAAAATTTAACATAATTGGAAATAATTTGAAATAAAGTATGAACACATTATGATTAATGGAATTTACTAAAATAACCTCAAAAGCATGGGAAATTAAAAATCTGCCATATACTGTCTGGGTCTCGCTGGATCATACTATAATGCATACATAATCCAAACATAAAGAAAATCACAACCAAACTACAGTGTAATAACATAATAATAGAATATGAATATAATCTCACTATTATATGCCTTGATAATAAAACAGGCAATCAACACAACTCATAAACACCACGAGTGATCAAGTAGCAATCTACTCAACTGCATACTATGAGCCTCCTAGGAGGAGGAATAAAATAAAAACAAGTAAACAACTGTGGGTGAAAGGCTTTGTAAGACTTTAAGTTCTAAAACAATATCAAATAATAATAACATAAATAGTGCAAATATAATAAACTATATCATTTCACTTAAACTAAGGAATCTTACGATATGATTCAAATGATTTATCTCACTCAAAGAGCAAGACATAGAATGAACACCACCGTAGTGGTCCGATCGGGTTTTGGGACTTGCCCCCTAGGTTACCTACTATATGACCTGAACTCTGTGTGGAGTTTATTAGTTAAAACACAACCAATCAAGGAATCTCACAACAAATAGCATTTGTAAACTCTTCAAACACATTATGTCACTCATATTTGCTTGTTCTGACATATGGATCTTTTCTAAAATCATTTTCTTTCACTAATATTTTTCAAAAATGTTTGAAAATATTTTTAAATCATCAATTCAATCCTTAAAGCATTCAAAAATATAATTTCATAGCCAAAACATTTTAAATATCATGGCTATAAAGGAAAGGTATGGAGTCCTACCTTGTTTCTTAAGCAATGAAGTACCACTTAAGACTTTGTCCCAATATGATAAATGTTAGCTCCTCTATTTCAACAATTGACCATAAGATTAGTTCAATCATAAATGCTCTATTTTTGATATTCAACTAGCTAATCAATTCATTAGTATGTAACTCATGGGTCCTTAGTGTGCCTTATCAAATTTTAAACTAGTAATTCATAATTCGTATATCCCACGTTGATACCATTCTTTAGAATTGGCTAACAACAATTTTAGATCAATAAAATAGGTAAAATCCAACTTACAAGCCAAAAACAAGAGTGAAAGGCCCGGGTGGCTGTGAGAACCACCATTTGAGCACGACAGTCAACCCTGGTACATGCACCACGATGCCATAGAATTGGGATACCTGTTTTGCTCTATTTTATGCACCCAAAATCCAACTAAGCTAAAACCTTGCCAAATCACTTTTAAAGATTCCCAAACATTTCATAAGGGCCCATAATCATCCTATGAAGCTAATAAAATCAGTTTTTTCATATTTTCAATTTAGTTTTACCAATTTAACAACAAATGTTATAAGTACTCTAAAAATAAGAGAAATAATATAATGGCTACTACAAAATGTGAATTCCACGACGGTCAAAAAACCATCGTGAAAACTTCTATCGTGGTACAACATCAAGTTTTCACAACTATTTTTTACCATCGTATGATAGAAGAATTAGAGCAGGAAGGGGATGTATGGAGTGATTTTCCATGACAGTTTTGTCAAAAACCGTCGTGGAACCATAGGGTGATAAAACCGTTGTGAAACTTTTAGCATTCCATGACAGTTTATTCAAAAACCGTCGTGGAACCTTAGGGTTTCCATGACGGTTTTGTCACATGGAAAGCGAAAGTTCCATGACGGTTTTTGAATAAACTGTTGTGGAACCACGACGGTTTTTGACACCGTCATGGAACCCTAGCGTTTTGACGACGGTTTTTGAATAAATTATCGTAAAAAATTGGTATTTTTCCAAAAAAAAACTCCAAAAATTTTTATTTCCCATGGGATGACCAGTCCCGTGTGTTATCCATTACATCAAGGCCTTAATTGCATACAATAATTGGTGTATATTAAAAATTACAAAGTATTTACAAGATCATTTACATTTGAGATATTTTGAGCAATTTCTTAATCTACTATGACGTGTACCTATCTAAAAAGCACATACCTATTTACAAATTGTACCCACTCTAATCTAACTTCATATATATCCATATGTATATAAAATTCTTTTTTTCCTAAGGCTTGTATACCACTTGTAATTATATCCCACATGAAACGTAGAATAAAAAACCATATTCTACATTTCCTTGTTGTCTTGGACACTTACGTTTTGAAATATAGTGTTTCGTTCGGTCGGTTTGTGACACCGCTTCCTGCTTGAAGCTTCCAATCGTTAAGCGCCCTAACAATGTGTCATGTTTAAATAATAAATTAATAGATGATACAATTATGTAGGACTAAAAACAGTTAATTTTATAAGAGAACATTAATACTTACAATCTCGTGACTGATACCAAATCCCCATGTGGTGGGTGTTCGAGGGGGTCAAACCAATATCTTTGGTCCTCCTATGGCAAAATAAGTCCCAACATCTAATGTTCTCCAACATTGTATAGTAGGAAGAATAATTTCCCCCTCGGTGCTTGAGCTAATAGGTGGATGAGTGATGTGGCATGCTCTCTACAATCACTCTATAGGTCTATTGCAGCACTTGAAACAATGGCTGGAGATATAAAGCCAAAATTTTACACCATGCCTTGAAGTTCACAATATTCTGCCAAAAAACTACAATAAAAAACATTGCAGTCAATTATGTTAAAGCACCTTATGACTCTACCTATATTTTAAAAATATGAAATAAGGTTGGAGTTATTACCTGACGTATACCAGGATATAGTTTGCCCTGATTTTGTCAAAGTTGATGAATTAGTAAACGTCTTCATACCCCACATAGATAGGCAATTCATTGCCAGTGACATTTATTGGTATTAGGCATTGAATCGTCGACCCATTGCGCATGAAAGAATGTGTGTATAGAGCCAACTGCATAAATTTTAAAGGTACTAAAGTGAAGTTAAATGCAGGCAGTTGTTCATAAGCAACGATTTGTTCTTGTTCTTGTTCTACCTTAGGTTGTGATTCTCTTGCTTTTAAAGAGTTTTCTTTTTTTGGCGTTTCTTTTTGCTTAGATCTTGTGGAACACCGCTAGGCACTCAACTCATCTTCATCAATGTGATGACTTCAACTAACCTCTTCGACCATGCGACAAAGCTTCCTGCTACTTTACCCACAGTTGTTGCTTCATGTGTTAGAACAGGTAATTTAGTTGTTCTAACGCTAATGGTAGTGATGGTAATGTACACGTTCTCTTCCCCTAATAGTCGTCCATGAACTGTATTAGTTACAAGACTCTCCATCCACACCTTCCCAAGTGCAACAAGTACACACCCACCATTAACACCATCTTCAACGAAGAGCCTACATTGTTTAGGCTCTTGACAAGGAGGTGACAATTGGACTTCTGGAGCTTCTACTACATTATTAGGAGGATTACAACTAGTTTTGAAGCTGTTGCGTTGTGAGATGCTATCATCCGTCGACTTGGCACGTCCTTGGGAAATGAGCTCGATCATAAGACCCTACAGTTATGCAGTCTCTATCTACATCTTCGACATTTAGGAATTCAATTTTGAAGTACCTGATTAGAGGTTGAAGTATTGAGACTGCTTTACATACTTCGATTGACTACAAACATGTCCTGAATGTTTCAGTTTCCCTAGTGCCCTCGTCAAAATGTCATCATTACCGACCGATTGGAAGCTCCCTTGACTTTGTTGCGTTGTGTATTCATCCTGTAAAACTGCAACACAACCATGTTATTCAAGCAATCCTTCATCCACTTGTATTAAATTACAAATTAATTGTTCGTGTTTAGTAAACTTACAATCAAGTTCCCAATTTTTGCTACTTTTGGATTTTTAAACTAGCCATCGGGACCTTGACGTGATTTCACCCACAACTCCTCCTGTGTTGGTAGCACACTCGTCTTTGCAAACTGTGTTACGCTATGTTAGTAACATAGTAATGATAGAATAATTGATATATGTAATTTGAGTAAAATAGTAACATACCAATGATTACTCGAGCTCTCTATATCCAACTCAGCCAACCAAAGAGCAGTATTTATTTTTTGCTCTTATTTTTCTTGCATTTGATGAGAGCAGTTGACATTTAGTGGAACGTCGATACCTCACAAAAGCTTCCCAATTGTCATCATTTATGGAGGGGTAGTAGTGTACTACTGTAGGAGGCCGTTTATACAAAGGTAACATAGAGGTCAAATTTGAACCCCTTTGCTAATTCACCACAAACCTTCAAAGCCCTTTTCCTATACTAATCCTCGACTGTGAAAGCTTAGTATATCTCTCTCCAAATCACATCTTTTACTTTATCTAAATCCTAAGACCTCCAATCTTTTGTCCATATCGGAACGTGCTCTTGACTGAGGACTCTGATCCAACTACTTAATTCATAGCTGGGTGTGCCTTTTGGTTGGCCTTTTGAATCAAAAGTCACTTCAATTCTAAAACCTTTCTTTCTCATCCGATAAATTTTTTTCATTAATGTAGTCCTTCGCTCAAAGTCTACTTTCAGATCAAATTCGGTTCGCCTTCATGGCTTACTGTGTTGGTTTCCCTTGCTATATTGCGATGAAGAAGGAATGTAGTCTTCGTACTCCTCCTCGTACTGGTCACTATCGATCTTGCGAGACCTTGCACCTGTGCAAAGTATTAAAAAACTAACATATACATACTAAGATTAAATCACAAACTACTTCACATATTCCACTTCATACATTTTTACACAATTTCACATATTCATATAATTTCACCTATTACATATATTTACATAACCTCACATATTACAAATATTCATAAATTTACAATTTCAATTACACAATTTCACATATTGCACATATTGACATATTCACCACAAATTGCACAAATACTTTTCATCTTCACATATTCACAATTTCATATATTAACATAATTTTACGTAATCAAATCTTGACGTATTCACAATTTCACAATTTCAACTACACAATTTCACATATTCATATAATTTCACTTATTACACATATTCACAAATTTACAATTCCAATTAGACATATAATTTCACAAATTACACATATTCACATAATATCACATATTGCACATATTTACATATCCTAACATATTACACTTATTCACAAACTTACAACTTCAATTACACAATTTCACAAATTACACATATTCACAAATTTACATTTTCAAATACATAATTTCACATAATACACATGTGATGAATTAGGACCAAGGGGGGGCCGTGGGTGAGGGCGAGAGGGGAGGGGGGAGGGGGCGAGGGGCGAGGGGACTTGGGGGGTCAGGGGGCTAGGATGGGTGGGGGC
>CAMOHE010006789.1:0-13743 GCA_946598075.1 Artocarpus hirsutus
GTTAATGGACAAGATTGTTGAGATGCATAAGGTTTTGATAGCAAAATTCATGAGCTCATAAGGTATAATTCATATTTGTAAAGTTTCATATATAGCCCAAGTGGGAGATTGTTGGATCAAAATCCAAATATGGGCTAATATATTAAATAAATATGAATTAAAGGCTATCAGATAAGGTTGCCCAATTAAAAGTGATCAAATTTGGGCTTTGGGCTTTTAATGCATCATTAAGCGTGGAACTCCTATGTGTAGAAACCAAAAGGGTAATTACTAATTTTATGATGGGCTAAATTGGTAATTAAGGATAATTGCTAGGGTTTGGCAATTATATAAAAGGGTTGTAGTCCCTAAGTCGGTACGTACATTATTTGTCTGTTCCCCATCTATAGAGAAATCACAGAGCATTCTGAAAGGAGGATTTACGTACCAGACTTGGAAGATCCTCAACCAAAAGACTCAAGAATCACATTCAACAATGGATTCAGGTTAGCTTCCGCATATTATCGATATTCTTCATGATTTGACATGAATGATCCTGGGTGATGATGGTTTTCATCACAGTTTTGTTCTAACAAGGCCGTCACTCTGAGGCTGGCCATTAATCATGTGAAAGAGATTGGTCTGAATGCGGCAATCTTTGATGGTGATTGTGCTGGTTTGGCAGGGTGTTTTCTTTTTTCAATGAAGAATCCTTTCAACAAAAAGAGAGAGGGGAGAGAGAGAGAGCCCTCTCCTGTAAACAATGGCAAGTGACATACAAAAAGATCGGTTAGAAAGGGAAATTGCTTACAATTTACAAGATTAATTTGTTACAAGGCAACTAGTTTTCTTCAGCTTAATCATGTGCTGAATTATCACTGTTTTCTAATAGTTTCTTCTTCAAAAGATTTCTCCTTTTCTTTATTCTGCATTTATATGGCATAAAACTTATGCGTGATAAGCTGAGGCCATAATTGAGTATAAGGACCATTTATGATATGGATCATCTGTAAAACAAGTTTTGTGTATTTTGCGTGATGTTATAGAGAAGATTTAGAGAAGATTCTGAAATGAATAGAGATGGGGACAGATAAAATTGCTTGTTGTAATTAATAGCTCTATAGCTTTTCTTCCTGCAAAGCATTGGACAATCAAAGGCTTACAAGCAAAAACAACGAAAAGAAAAATTGGCACCTTTTTCCAAAGAGAAAGCATGACTGCTTAAATGCCATCATTTATGATTCTGTTGTATTTCGACGGCATATCTTGATTATTTTGTTACAATAGCCTCCGCAACAAATCACAATTGTTCGTGATAAGAGCATGGTTCACGAGGCCAAATCTCTCCGCTAACGATGAAATATCCCAAATCTGAAAGCGCAAACTTTAGAGAACTCAAGCCAAATGCCAAATTCAGTAACAAAACATTCAAAGGGCAAATGAGAGAACTGATACATAGATTTTCAAATGGCATTGGCCCCTCGAGGGCGGGAAATAATTAAGAAGGAAAACAAGCAATTCAATGATGGATTTTTAGGAAATGTATAATATTCACAATCAACAACAGCAACAAATTCACATGCATTTTAGGCTAGAAAATATGAATTTCTTACCGTGAATGCAAATTTGTACACTTGATCAGGTACTTAAAACGTGGATTTTTGGGAAACTAAAGTTTTCTTATGTTACGATCACAAAGAAAAAATTGGCTGAGACCAAAAAAAAAAAATACCGATAGGCTCTTTGATATCTGTTTTTACTTCCTGAAAGATTACTGATCATACATTTATAAAAATCTAGTCAAACATCCTATTTAATAAACTCTATGGACAATGGAAGCTGAACGACATTCATCTCAAATAACGACACTTTGATTTTTGGCTGAAAATGGCAATCAAATCTTTCTAAATGGGTCCCAAAAGAGTGAGTGGGAGGTCCAGTTCCCTCTTAAAAATATCCTCTTCTGTGATACAAAGTGAAAAAAAAAAAAAGAGCTGTATTCTTAAATGAAAGAAAATCCAACATATCAGGTTCTAGATGGAATTAGATTCCTGTTAACTTACACATCAAGCAAAATGAACTCTCTGATATGGTAATAACTAAGTCCCTATCCTTTTTATTCCAACATAAAAATATAACAAATCTCTCTCTCTTTTAGAGCCTTAACTAAAAGCCCCCAAAGATGAGTACCATGATATTTTGCCGGGAATGGTAAGTGACATAAAATTTCTTCTATTTTCCTCACCACTCATCACAACATATAAGAACATGTATATGTGTATGTATGGTTTAAATTTTTATTTTTATTTTTATTTTTATTTTTTAAGTGAAGGTAGGCCGGTAGGTCGTGGAAAGATGATGAACAACGTCAAACTATGGGACGACACGTCGTTTGGAAGTTGGAAAATCACAAGAACGCGAGCAAACGAACTCAAGAGACGAGACGTCACTTGGTGGTTGAAAAGAGAAGAACGACATTCAACTAAAAAACGAAACGATAATAACCATAAAAGGAAATATAAACGACACAAAAATTAAAAAGGCACGGCGTTTGGTGGTTGAAGAATGACAGGACAGCATCAAACTTCGCTCTTCCTTTAATGGCTTTAAAGGGGAAGATAATTTAGAATGGCCTGGCTGACCAAAAAAAGAAGCTTTGTAGTTTTCCAACTTGGCTTTTGGTCGTGCGATCAACATGGAGGAAGGTTTCACGTAAAGTCTAGGTAGTTTTTCAATTATGACAGTCGCTCTCTCCCCAAGTCAACTTCGAAACTATTAAAAAGGCAACAAAAGGATAATAGTGACAAACTTAAATAATTTAAATGCTAAAAAAAGAGGGACAGACTTCATCCATTTTTGTCATTGTGAGCATTTAATGTTTTTTAAAAAATACAAATAGGGAGAATGCATTATCCAACTTTATCTTTTGAGGGTGGAAAAGAAAAAGAAAAAAGAAAAAAAGAGAAATAAAAGAAAAGACCAATATTGGGAAAGTAAGTTCTAGACTTAGTTTGGCATTCTTCACTTGTTTTGGTAGGTGATAATACTCCTACAAAGAAGAAAAAGTAATAACACTTATCCTCAATACGTTTTTTTGTTTCCCGTTGTGGGAGAAAACCTCAGATTTATTTATTTATTTATTTGAAAATGCAATCCCAGACATTTGCAAAATAAATTTTAAATAAAGATCTAGGGATAAAGTAACGAGAGGAATTAAACAACTAGAGACGTGCCTATTGGAGCTCTTTCAAATTTTGACATCAAAAGAAGATCTTGATTTCCGATTTGCCAAATTTGAATTACTTCCCTTATCTTTTTCATTATTTGTTAGAAAGATATATGATAATCCTATTTCTATGTGAAGGATTTAAATTTAAAACGGGAAGCTAATCCAACAACTTTTTTTCCCTATAAATATGTTGCTAAGGATTCATACTTTTTCATTCACCCTCTCTTCTCTTCTCTTCTCCTCATGTCTGGTTGAAGATGAAGATGCGTTACAGTAAGTTTTTATCTATTTTTCTTTTTATTCCTTCAAATAATAACTATTTTATTATTATTTTTTAGTTTGAATAATAAATGTTTTATTATACTGGCTTAGTTCTTTTATTATAAGTTGTGTTTTATTTTCTTGGTTGATATCCTTGTTCATTATATTTTATTTTCTTGGTTGATATCCTTGTTCATTATCTTTATTATATGCTATATTATACACAAAGACTGTGTTTTTTTCTTCTTTTTATTTTGCTGTGTAGTATTAGTTATTAATTGTCGTCGTACACTAATATCATTATACGCTTTAACAAAGTTACAAATTCTGCTATTAATTTTGTAATTGGACTGGTTTGGATTACGTTAATGCCAATTTGGCTTAATCAAATTCCACCTCCTTTTCTTTAAAAAAAATAATGAATTAATTTATCTTCTCTGGTATACTCATTGTATTCTGTTGTACTACTTTATGGTTATTTATTTATTTATTTTATATGTTATGTTGTATACGAAGATTGTTTTTTGTTCTTTTTTCTTTTTTTTTTTGGTCGTATTAGTTATATTTTTCATATAAGATGTTTTTTCTTCGTTTTCTGTGTGCAAAAATCATTATAGGCTTTCCTTCAAAAAAAATCATTTTACGTTTTAAAAATTTTGCATTTTAATTTGTAAATGGGACTGGCTTGGGATTCTTGCCAATTTGGCTCAATCAAGATCCACTTTCTTTAACAAAAATAAAGCAAAGAAAAGAAAAATATTCAATTTATTTTTCTATGGTAAATACTTGTATTGCATTGTACTACCTTATGGTTATTATTTTTTTTTCTGTGTCTTCAATACGAACATGTACGCCTTGTTATTGACCTTTAATATATATATATATATATATATATATATATATATATATATTATGCTAATTGTGGTTTTTTTGGGTAATCTATTTGCGTTGGAGAGGATTTGATAGAGGGACATTAGGTTGCTTCAGAGTTGTCTTTAGTGCAATTTGAATCTCTATCATCTCTTGTCATTGATAAGTTTATGTTCTTTTTTTTTCCTCAATGTAACTTTTGTAACGAATGTTACCTAATTGTTGTTACCTTATTTAACTTTTTTAACCTTTTTTAATATTTTTCCTTTTATTGCTAGAATAATTGGTATGTTTTTAATTGAATAATAAATGTTTTATTACAATAGCTTACTTCTTTTGATCATTTATATGGTAAAGTTTTTCTATTGTAGTATCTCATTCCAAATTGTGTTTATTATAATGCCATGACCTAAATTGTCTTTTATTTCTTGATCGTGTGGGATGTTATATGCGAAGACCTTGCTTTTTCTTGTTAAATTGTCTTTTATTTCCGCATTTATTCAAGATTTGAAGTGGTGTTTCTTTTTTCACTTGAAGTGTTGTTTCTTGATTATATATATCACGATCCGCTTTTTCCCCTAGAAAATGTCCAGCAATATAAACGTTAAACGTTAATATATACAGAAATCTGTGAATATCATGTATTTTTTGTTTTTATAAGCTATATATATATATATATATATATATATATATATAATACTCTAGCCTTTGAAATCCGTGAATAACAAAGAAAGCTTTCTATTATTTTTTTAGCCTACTTTGGTCGTACGTAAAGTTTTCGTAGTCTTCCAATTATGAGTCATTCTTTCCCCACGTCAACTTCAAAACAATTAAAAAGGCAAAAAAGGGATAAATAGTGACTTGCCTTACTAATCGTTTTTGAGAATTGAACAATTTAAATGCTACTATAATGACAACAAAAAGGGACTCCCTACAAAAGGGAAAAAATCAGAATCGAAAAGAAAAAGAGAAATAAAAGAAAAGAGCAATATTGGGAAAATAATAAGTTCTTGATTTATTTTGGCTCCTTCGAAAATAATAATAATAATCTTCACATCTTTTTTTGTTTCCCGTTTTGGGAGCAAATCTCAGATTTTTTTTCTTTTTTTGAAATGCAACCTCAGATATTTGCAAATAAATTTTAAATGGAGATATAGGGATAAAGTGACGAGAGGAGTTAAACAACTCAAGACGTGCCTATTGGATTTGTTTCAAATTTTGATATCAAAAGAAGATTTTGGTTTCCGATTTGCCAAATTTGAATTACTTTCCTTATCTTTTTCATTATTTTTTAAAAAGATATATGATAATCCTATATCTACATGAAGGATTTAAATTTAAAACGGGAAGCTTATCCAACACCTTTTTTCCCTATAAATATGTTGCCAAGGATTCCATACTTTTTCATTCACCCTCTCTTCTCTTCTCCTCATGTCTGGTTGAAGATGAAGATGCATTACTGTGAGTTCTGGTCTACTTTTCCTTTTATTACTTCAAATAATAACTATTTTATTATTATTTTTTAGGTTGAATAATATGTTTTATTAGAATGGCCTAGTTCTTTTATTATTTATTATTACGTTTTTATTGTAATTCGTATTGTTTTTACGTCATCGCATATTAAGTTGTGTTTTTAAAAAGTTACAAATTCTGCTATTAATGGGATTCCGTTATTGCCAATTTGGCTTAATCCAATTCCACCTCCTTTTCTTAAAAAACAAATAATGAATTAATTTATTTGCTGTGGAATACTCAGTGTATTTTGTTGTACTACTTTATGGTTATTTATTTATTTATATTTTATGTTGTATACGAAGATGTTCTTTCTTCTTCCTTCTTTTTATTTTTGTGTCGTATTAGTTAGATTTTTCATATAAGATGTTTTTTATTTGTTTTCTGTGTACAAAAATCATGTTACGCTTTCCTTCAGAGGGAAAAAAAATGATTTTACGCTTTAAAAAATTCTGCTTTTTAATATGTAAATGGGACTGGTTTGGGATTGTTGCCAATTCGGCTTAATCAAGATCCACGTTCTTTAAAAAAATAAAGAAAAGAAAAGAAAAATATTCAATTTATTTTTCTATGGTAAATACTTATAGTGCATTGTACTACCTTACGAATATGTACGCATTGTTATTGTTCTTTATCATATATATATACACACACACATATATCTATATATATATATGCTAATTGTGGTTCTTTGTGTTATTTATTTTTACCAGCAAAAAGCCTTCGTAATCAGCGTTGGAGAGGAGTGTATAGAGGGAATTGCAGGTTGCTTCAGAGTTGTATTTAGTGCAACTTAAGAATCCCTATCATCACTTGTCATTGGTAAGTTTGTGTTTTTTTCCCTCACTGTAATAATATTTTTGTTATATTTTAATGATGTAATCTTTTGCAATGAATGCTGTCTAATTGTTGCTAGCTTATTTATGTTATTATTAATGTTATTATTGTAATTGATATCGTAAAATGTTTTTATTCTTGTATTTATGCAATTTACATCTTCTTCTTTAGCCTTAAAAACTTTCCATTCTTTTGATAGCAAAGAAGATAATCAATATGATTTTTCAATTTTGAACATGCGTTATGTCCATATCCTCATCTCTTTCATACTTCATTTAGAAGGAAAAGATGATAATTCTAATATTTTATGTGAAATTTAAATGATTATCCTCCCCTTGACTAGAATGTCGGATAATCTTGCATTTTGAAAATAGTAAATCTATGTGAATTCTAATTTGATTATTTTTTATCCTTTAAAAAAATATGTACATATTTTTTATAAAATACTGGATATTCCATGTAACACTAAATATTAACAATCCATTCATGTAATTATTTAACTCTTGTAGATAATTATTAATGGAGCCTAGTCCTAATAAGATTGCAATATCTTTTTTTCCATGTTATGAATAGGTTACTAAGCATTCATACACTCTTTCTTCTCTTCTCCACACGTTTGGTTATGGAATGAAGATGCATTACAGTAAGTTTTTTTATTTATCTATTCTTTCGAATATGAAACTATATGTTTTATTATTAAAGCTTATTTCTCTTTGTAATTTCTTATGTTGTTTTGTTGTAATAAGTCATTCCAGGTTGTTTTTTGTCATCATACTAAGTTGTGTTTCATTTATTGATTGATGTCCGTGTACATTAGACATAAGTTATATGCTATATCATTTACAGCCATTTTTCTGTATATTGCCATGTCATTTTTCTGTAGTACACCAATTGAATTATGCTGTACTATTTTATTTTATTTTTTTGTGGGTATTCAATACTAATTATGTTCTCACTGTTGTTGTATATATGGTCTGTCTAGTTTTCTGCGTATTCCGCTATTACTTAACTATATTTTCAAAACGAATTTGTACTACAACAGCAAAAAGCCTTCGTTTGATCAGCTTTGGAGAGGATACTATTAAGGAGTGTAGATTGCTTCAGACATGCTTGTGACCGATGAGATTCGGAGTTGATCAAGGAGTATAGACTGCTTCAGAGTCGACCATACTTTTGATCAAAGAGTTTTAGCGTCCAATTCAGAGTCGATCCCACTTGGAGTTGATCGTATTTTTGATCAAGGAAGTAAAACACTCGAGAGTCTATCATCACTTGTCACAGTAAGTTTATCCTTAAAAAAAGTGAATGTATCAAACGTTAATTATCCTTAGCAGTAACCATAAGCCTAGTTCTATTAAGATCTCACAATCTTTTGTTCTATATAAATAGGCCGCTTAGCATTCATCCACTTTCTTTTCTCTTCTCTACATGTGTCTGGTCTTGGAACGAAGATGCATTACTGTAAGTTTTTCCGTCTATGAACGATAAATGTTATATTACGATAGCTTACTTCTTTTTATCATTTGTTATAATGTTTTTATTGTAACAAGTCATTCCAGATTACTTTTTACTCATTGCATAACTTGTGTTTTATTTCTTGATTGATATTCGTGTATTATTATACATTAGCTATATGCTATATTATATACAGTTTTTTTTTTTTTTTTATATAGTCGAGTTATTATTCTGTGATACACTAATTGCATTCTCTTATACTACTTTATGCTCTTTTTTGTATTTATAGCATATATGTTAATTCTAGTTTTCTGTGCATTCCCTTATTACTTGACTATGTTTTAACAACGAATTTGTACTACAACAGCAAAAAGCTTTCGTAGTTGATCAGCTTGGAGAGGAGACTATAAAAGAGTGCTGATTGCTTTGGACGTGCTTGTGACTGATGAGTTTTAGCATACACGGCTTCGGAGTCCACCATGCTCGTGGTGGAAGAGTTTTAGTTTTCGATTCGGAGTTGATCCCGCTTATGATCAAGGAAGAGCAGCTTTGGAGTTGATCATACTTGTGATCAAGGATATGCAACCAACTTCTGAGTCCATCACTTGTTCTTGTAAGTTTTTTTTTTCTCTTCACTGTAACAATATTATTACATTTTAGTGATGGAATCTGGTGTTATAATGTTGTTTTACTGTAACGTCTTTTTATTTCTTATTTTTTCACTGTTCTTAATGTTTGTGATGTAATTGATATATTAACATGTTTTATTTTATATAAATTTAATTTACATAATAGATGTTATTCGTTTTCCATGTACATTACTTTTTTTTTTTTAATTTCTTCTAACATATATATATATATGTATATGTTTTCTTCATCTTTAATTTATATTGTGCTTAAGAATTGTATTTTCCTGTTACTAATCTAAATTCTTTAATGTGTTGACATTGTTTGTACCATGAATATATGTTTTTATTGCTATTTCACTTTTTTTTTTTCTAATAAAAACAATGTTATATCAGTGCAACACGACATGATAGCATCACATCTACAAAGAAGTGCCACACACCAACAAACATGTCAACACCAGATCAGAGTTAGCTTCAGAATTGCTTCCGACTTTATCATATGAATTATATATGATCTAGGAGCACAACCTTCGAGCATTGATCATGCTTATGATTGATTTTGCCACACTTCTGATCGAGGACTCTTAGCATCATAGATGATCACGGAATGCACAACAGCTTTGAAGATGACCAATAATTTATCCTAGCAATCCAGCAAGTTATAGTCTGCACAATTCTTCACAGAACCAGGGATTATCTTCTTCTTCTTCTCCTTCTCCTCATTTTTTTTAAAAAAAAAAATTTGGGGTGGGGAGTTAAAAACACGACTTGCTCCCCTAGGCAAGGCGTGAAGAAAGACAATCAGTAGAGAAGAACAAAAGAGTTTCAGCCAACAATGCCTTAGAACAACCTTAACTTTCGGAGTTGATCATGTTTATGATCAAGGACTATTATGACAAATTGGACCTTAGCATTTGGAGTTGATCATGCTTACGATCAAGGACTATTATGACAAATTGGACCTTAGCTTTTGGAGTGGATCATGCTTATGACCAAGAAGACAAAGACTGTTGTGAAGATGGCTTTATTGTAAGATTTTTCCCCTCTATGTTCTGTAATTCTTATACTAATATAACATGTTGACTGTTATATTATGACGTTTTTATTGTTTTTGTCATTTTTTTATAATGCATATGTTCTTGTTGTTTTTGCTATTTTGTTTCTAATGTCTTTAATAAGTATCATAGCATGTTTCTCCAACTTTGCATGTAGATGGTAACACATTTCTTCATCTTTTAAATATTTGCACTGCATGCTAAGAATTAACATTTTACTGTTACAGATCTAATTCTTTAATGTACTTTATCGATATGGTTTTTTAGGGTACATGCGTGTTTTCATTGTTATTACCTTTCCTTTTTCAAATGAAAACAATTGTTATTGTACTTAGTTATGTAATCATTTTGCCATAACGTTTTTTTTTTTTTCATTTATATGTTTTTACTACCTTCTTTATTTTGTTATATTCAATGTTTTCGTAATTAATAGCATAGAATAATTTTTTTCCCTAAGAAATTAAAAGAGCATAACCAATTGTAATTCTTGCATAAATTCAATTCTCATAAAAGATGCATCTTCATTCCTTTAGGGGTGTTATTTGTTTTAAGTGTACATTAATATGTGGTCATTTTTCTTCTCTTTTATCCTGATTCATGATGTTTTATTTATCTTTATTTTTTTTTCCTATCCATAAGACTTTTATTCCCATGATACTGATCTAAATTCTTTGATATTGTTCTCCCGCGCATCACATGTTTTCATTGATATTTTAAGTCTTCCGCTTTTTTTTTTTTTTTTTTTTTAACTAAATAAACAATTGCTATTGTATTTGTGGAAGACGCCATGGATATCATCACATGTACAAACAAGTGCTTGCATATATACCAGCAACATGAAAACGTGCTTCCAAAAACAAACACGCTCTAGGAACAGATCGAGGATTTCTTGAAGATGCCTTGTGATTGAGGATTTCTTGCAGCCAGCTTTAGAGTTGATCATGCTTGTATTAGAGGCCTCAAAGATTTGCTTACGAATTGTCAATCGATCATGCTTGTGACTAGACTTTGGAGTTAATCATGCTTATGACCAAGACAAACCTTAGCTTTCGGAGTTGATCATCCTTGTGATCAAGGACTATTATGACAAAGGACCTAGCTTTATGATAAATTGGACCTTAGATTTCGGAGTTGATCATGCTTATGACCAAGGAGACAAGGACTTTTACGAATTGTGATCAAGGACTATTAGGACCAAGGACCTTAGCTTTTGAAGTTGATCATGGTTGTGATCAAGGAAATTCAAGTTTTAGAGTCTATCATGAAGATGGCTTTCTTGTAAGTTTTTTCCCCTTCTATGTTGTTATATATACATGTCGACTGCTATATTATAACCTTTTTATTGTTTTTGTCATTTTCTTATAATGCTTATGTTCTTATTGTTTTTGCTATTTTGTTTCTAATGTCTGTATTGTAATAAGTTTCATAACATGTTTTTCCATTTACCAGTAACACATTTCTTCACCTTTTAAATATTTGCACTACACTGCATGCTAAGCATAAAATTTTATTGTTGCTGATCCAATTCTTCTATATGCACGTAAGAATGTTTTCATTGTTATTACCTTTCCCTTTTTGAATGAAAACAATTGTTATTGTATTTAGTGATGTAATCTTTTTGCCATAATGTTTTTTATTGTCTCTTTTTATTTATATGTTTTTACTTCCTTCTTTATTTTGTTATATTCAATCGTTTTTTGTAACTACTAGCATAGCATACTTCTTTTCCTAAAAAAAATATTCTTGGATTAAATCAATTCTCATAAAGGATGCGTTCTTCTCATTTTTTAGGAGTGTTATTTGTTTTCAGTGTACATCAATATGTGGTCATTTTTCTTCTCTTTTATCCTGATTTATGAAGTTTTCTTTTATCTTCAGTTTGTTTTTCTATCCATAAGACTTGTATCTCATGTTACTGATCTAAATTCTTTGATATTGTTCCTCCGTGCATTACATGTTTTCATTTATATTTTAAGTTCTTCCTGTTTCTGTTTTCTTTTTTTCTTTTTTTACTAAGTAAACAATCGTTGGTGTATTAGTGGAAGACACCACCATGGATATCATCAAGTGCTTACAGATATACCAGCAACATGCTCAAACCAGATCAGAAAACGTGCTTCCCAGAACAAACACGCTCTTGGAACCGATTGAGGATTTTTTTAAGGTCAGCTTTGGAGTTGATCAAGCCTTGTGATCAAGGAGTTTTAGCTTCAGGAGTTTTATCACGCTTGTGACTTTTGGTGCAGAACAACTTCAGAGTCGATCATACTTGTGGTTGAGACCTGCAGATTGCTTAGGAATCATCAATCGAACATGCTTCAAATCGAGTGCAGCTTCACAGTGTCGACTACTTGTAATTGAAGAGTCTGCTTGGTATTCTATTTCAGAGTGCCTTTAAAGTATCTTATACTTGTGATCAAGGAAATTTAGCTTTAGAATCTCATACTCGGGATTACATCACATACACAAAGAAGTGCTACTCACCAAAGATATGCCAACACCAGACCTGAAAACATGCTTCACAAAACGAACTAGATTGCTTGCAGCAATCGATCATGCTTATGATCGATTTTACAAGGAGTGTGTCAGCCTTATGGCTATCAACTAATGCACAAATTTGAAGGTGATCAATGATCGATTGTAGCAACCCCACAAGTCTTAGCCTGCAGATTTCATTACAGAACCAGGTAGTATCTTCTTCTTCCTCTTCACTTCTTCTTCTTCTCCTTCTCTTTTTTTTTTTTTTTTTTGGTGGGGGGCAAGTTCAACAAGTGACTTGGTCCCCTAGGCAAGAGGCAAAGACAATCAGAGAAGTTATGAGAAGGCCCTTCCTCAGTCAGTCAGAGTTTCAGTCAACAAAGCCTCAGCCTTAATCAGGGAAGTGTCGAATCCGGTAAGTTTTTTGCACACACACACACCAAAGGGGTGATTTTGCACCTGGGAAGTATACATGTAGGTGTGGACTGGTGGTGTTTCCTCTAAGTCTTGCCAAACTTGGCTCTGGACAGCATGCCACGGAAAGAACTATGGAATAGCTCGTGAGTAGTGAAATGGAATTTCGCTACTCGATGCACTTTTCACACTTTCATTTAGGTACTTAATTACAGTAAGCTATTAACCTAAATGTTTAGTCACGTCAAATTAATGAACCAGACAATATTAAATAATATTTAAGCTACTTTTTTCTCACAATAACTATGATTAATCACATAAGTTAACATTCATTTCCCTAACTAACCAATGTCACCATATACACCGCTGGAATCTAAAGAACAGATAGCAATTATTTACTTTCTCACTCAAGAGCAAAGTTCTAAACTTTTTTCTTTTCACTTCCACAGTTAGAAGAACAAAAGAGCAATTCCCCACCCCTTGTAGTTTTTTCCATTAACGCGTGCTGTCAAGAACTTAGAGCTTTCCTACAGCCCACACCACTATACTTTCTTTTCTTTTTGTTCTGAAAAAAAATGCACGGTTGAAGTTAAGAGTAAGCTTTGAGGAGCAGAAAAAGGAAGTAGAAACTTTAACCTCTCTGTGTCACTCTTTCTTTTCAGTATTTTGTCTTTGCTTTTGACGATTTGTGCTTGATGCAAATCAAATAATGATCTTGAATTTGTTTATTTCCAACTTCGGTAATTTTAATACAACTTGGAATCTTTTTGTTAATTTGGGAAAAAAGAAACTGTACTAAATGGAGTACCTCAAAATTTAATATATAACTATGGTGATCCTTGTTCTGCACCTTTTCTTTTCATTCTTTTATCAAACTAAAGAAAATCTTTGGCTTTTATTTATTTATTTTATAAGTTTCTGGAGGATTATAGTTATCTATCCCCTCTGCCTTTTCCTTTTTTTTTTTGCATTTGGTTTGATGAGAATAGGTATATATATATATATATATATATATATATATATA
>CAMOHE010006826.1:0-18700 GCA_946598075.1 Artocarpus hirsutus
ACATCATTTCGGCCTGCCGATCCGAATGGTCCGGCCTGCCGATCTGTCTTAACTCCCATAAATCATTCATAACATATAATTACACATAAAAATATAATTAACACATAACATTAATGACATGAACATTTGAGCACATCAATTCCACGCGAGCGTCACCTGTCATAACACTTAAAATAAAATGGTTAGCACCATTTATCATATATTACAGCACTTATCAAGAGTATAACACTTAATATTGTCATAAACATATCATAACATCGTCATTAACATAACATTATCCGTTACATCAAATTAGGCGGGCGTTACAGTTATTATCATAACATTATCCGTTACATCAAATTAGGCGGGTGTTACATACTGAGCATGTTGTCGCTCATTCCCTAATATGTTCATCTTTTCAGGACTCACTAAGTGTGAGGTGGCTATAAGAAAAATAGTTGAAGAAGCTAGGTAGCTATATTACTTTGGGATAGCTTTGAATGCAAAGAATGATCTTCATGATAATGTAAGCATCCATTGTTACTTTCTGTGACTGTATTAAGATTTATTGAGGGTTGAAATGATGATGATGATAGTTGTATATTATTAAAATTTAAGGTGCTACATTAAACTGTGGTTTATTTATTTGTTTATGTTTTTATTTTAATTTGAGAGTTTTTATTTAAGTCCCGAGCGAATTACTTTGATGATTTATATTTATTTTCTAATCTTTATTTTATTTAATAAAAACTGTTAACCCCTACTTAGGGGCGTTACAAAGTTTTTACGAAGAAAATGAGAGGGAAGACAGAGAGAGTGACATAATTAATGGATGTTGCACTATCAAGTTGCAATATATGTGCAAGTAATAAGTTAATCACGCACCAAAATATACTAAGACTGCTGAATTTTAATTTTAATAGTTTACTACTAAAGATTTCACGTTCTATAAAAACCATGGTTTAAATTGAAAGAGAATTCAATATTTTGGGCCAACTTGAAATTTTCAATAACTTTGAGGTAGAAGAATTTATTTTTGAAGATTCTTTTTCAATTCAAAAAAAGAAGACCTAATTAAATCAAATCCTGCCCACACTCCCTCCCCCCAATTTCTTTTTTTTTTTTTTTTTTTTTTGTCTTCCTTTCTTTCCTTTTCTTTTCTTTTTTCCAGAGTAGTTGAGAGACCCCCCTCCCCCCAATTTCTTTTTCTTTTTTTTTTCTTCCTTTCTCTCCTTTTCTTTTCTTTCTACCAAAGTACCTAAGAGACCCTCCCCCCCCCACCCAAAAAAAAGCCACTGCCTTCTCTCACCAGTCCACCGTCGACTGTCGCCCGCTTGCACGCTGCAGCCCATCGCAACTGTCACCGCCTGAAGTCCTAGCCACCAGATTGTTGCCCTTCCACTCGCTGCCGGCAGTTTGAAGCAAGGTAAGATCTGCCAACTTCCTTGGCTTTTGGCACCAGATTCTGGCGCCATTCGGCCCTATTCCTCCAGCCACCTGTATCATCAAGTTTCTTTTATCGAGGGGAACAAGACCGACTGCTCCACAAGTCTGATCGCTGTTGGAAAGTTCTGGCCACCCGTCGACCGTCCTTGTCGGTTTGCTCCATTTTCTAATGAGCCAAGCTCCATTTTGGGAAACCTTTGGAATGGTGATCCTTACATCGAGAGCTTACCAATCTCTGCTACCACCTCATTGGTCAACTTTAGCCAATGCCGTTCAACTGTGGCCAATGATGGTCAACGATTAACCTCGATCACCAAAGTGGAGAAGATGTCATTCTGGCCTATTTTTGACACTCTGGACTCATTCGTGGTGTCGAAGCTGTGAGATGAAATTTCGAAGGCTAATTTTGGCGATTCAAAGTTTTAATGGATAGCTGTGTTTCAAATCTTTTTACCACCTAACGTTGTCGACTAAGTCGGTAGGGACTCTATTATTCATCTCTCATGATATTTCATTTAATTAGCCAATAAATTGAGAACTTGAATTTAAATCATATAGATTCTAATATATATTGTTTCTTGAACTGTATGTTATTATTGTTGTTGTCATTGTTGTTGTCATTTCTCTCGTTATTGTTGTTGTTGGTTTTGCTAATGATATGTTGAGGTTGTTACTACTGTTATTGTTATTGTTATTATTGTTGTTGCCGTCGTTATTCTTATTATCATTGATATTATTATTTCTATTTTTGTTATCATTATTACTGTTATTATCCTAAATTTGTTATTGAATTGGTTTTAAATATATTTTTATCTGGAACTTAGTTTTTATACACGTGTTGAATGCTTATATATTTATTGCTGATTTGGGATTATATCAATTATATTATGTTGAGCTTGGCCTTGTAGAAAAATTGATGGTTGGATTGACTTTGCTTATTTGACTCAATAAAATTGCATTGGGTGGTATGTTTTGAAGTTATAGTACACTACAATATATTTATGGCTTGTTTTCTTCCATGTTTAAATTTTTGGCTTAAAGAAAAATAATTTGTTATGCTGTCGAAATTTTGTTAAAATTTACTAACATGGGTAGAATGATTTAGGATAGGTTTTTAGTAGTCATATGGGTTATAACTTGATCCTATAAATGTTAAGACCTTATGCAGTGCCATCGGACAATTCTTAAGGCCATCCAGTATGTATCTCAAAGTTATATCCTATAGGGTACTCATTTGTTGGACACAAGAGACATAGATATCTTGGTACCATCGATACTATATGGCCAATCTCATGGGGTACTCCTTCGCGGCACAATAGACACGGAGTGCTCATTTGGGGAATGACGGAACTTGTTATAATATTTCTTTCTTTTCTTTCCTTCACTAATAACCTGGGATGTGTGTGAAAGAATTTGAGTGACAATTTACAGATTTCAGAATTATTGATTTGCTTGATAAAGTGAGATATTGATGAATTTTTATATTAATATGAAAAATTTGTTTGTTAATTTTATATGAATCTTGTATTATAATAGTGAGAAAAAGCGAGAGATAGGTAATAGATTTCCTACTGAGTACTATGTGCTCACCCTCCCTGCTTTCCTTTTTAAGATAGTTGATTGATACTTGATGTTCGGAAATATCGTCGACGCTCTTTGCTGATTGATTTGTATATTCTCTCGATATTTTTATTGGTGCATAGATGATACATGTAATAAATGCTCTTAGTATATAATTGATCATTTATGAACTTTGTTTTATTTGTTATTTGAATTTATTTTTAATTATTTTGACTAAGGCTTTGCAGTTGAAATTTTCGCTTATTTTATAAGTATTCATTTAAAATTTGTTTTCATTTTCAATTTTCCATTTGTATTTTATCTTTATATTTGTTTTCATTTTCAATTTTCCAATTGTATTTTATCTTTATATTTAATATTAAAAACTCTAGAGCATATTGAATTATTTTTATAAATTTATGCACCCCATTTCAGTTTCTAAATATTTTTGACTTTTTAGATCTTCAAAAATATTTCTTCCAATTTAGTCACTACCCTCGGTTTTGGGTCGTGACATGTACATTGTGCAGCAAGTACTCATGTAATATCTATACACACATATAGATATACATATGTAACATTTGTATAGATGCCTTCCGATGTCGTCTTATTGTCTAGTTCGTGTGTTATATTATGCTCTGTGGTGTTGTGTTTGGCCTTAATTCTAATAACCTCTCGATCTGACTTAATTGTCCACTGCCTATAAAAATAAACATATGTATTTCTATTGTTGAAACTCTGCACATATTTTATACCCTTGAATGTTTCAACCGAATCTCCTAGTAGTTTTTGTCTATGTGATTAGAGTTGAGTAGCTATATATGTCGTGATCTTTTGTGTCTAAGCATTTTTTTTTTTAAATTCCTAAATAATATATACATTATGATTGTGCTATATATGAACACATGATAAACACATATTTTCACGGAAAGAATTTCTTCCTGTTGCTTTATCTAAAATATTGATAGTGCTCCCTAACAGTGTGGACCCATTTTATGATCCGAAATTAACTCGATGCACTAAAGGAGACAGATCAAGAGATTGATTATGTCAACAAACACAATATTAGTATCTTGATATGTGATCAAAATTTTGTGGTACAATCTGCCCCTAGTCCTTTTGCAAATTACAGAACTTGCCCACGGTAGCAGACAAAATTATATACTTACACATATATATAAAGGTGCAGCTAGGCAGGAGCAAGTTCGTGACTAAACTAATAAGATGAGACAAACAAAAAGTTATAAAACTCTAGAAGAAATAAAATACAATCTTGGAAGAGATAAAATACAAATTTTATAAAAGTGTCATAAACAAAAGAAAAAAAATCTAAGTTTTTAGGTCGGCCATTTACTCGTCCGGGTGGTTCCGTCTTTGTATATATAAGAAGAATCATGCCAGTTTGATTAGAAAATGACTCAAACAATTGGCTGTAGCTGATAACAACTGCACCTAGGCCTTACGGTGATTGTAGTTGGCAATTACACCTACCACTTTCAAGGGGCAAAAGAAAAGGGCTTGATTAATTACTTGATCAGTGACTTTGTGTTTTTGATAGCCAGGTACATATGTATAGTTGCGTGTTCATTCAAGTTGTGGTGCTAAATAATGGAGAAGCCATTATTCTTAGAATGCCAACCATGCGTACCTAATTAGATGAATAATAATTCGTTGAATTTTTTCATCATTTATTGCTTCTTCCATGTAAAGAGGGCAAAAAAAAAAAAAAAAAAAAAAAACACAAAGATGCGCGGCTAATAGAGATTTTATTCTTCCCAAGACAAAACCAAAAAAAAAAAAAACAAAAAAACAAAACAAAACAAAAAAAAAAAACACACACACACACACACAAACACACAAACACACACACAGATTTTATTCAACCGTCACCTACGCACAAAATAATTGAACACTGCCCTTTTCCACCATCGCTGTCGGGGGGAAAGGCATTGCCCCAAAGTTCTTAAGTTTTGGAAAAGAAGAGTTCAAATTAGGACAAAATTGATGACTAAATACTATTTTACGAGATTCCTTTTTGCCCTTTTTTTTTGTTTAACAACATTATTCCAATTATATAGTTTCAACAATTACAATGTAAAGCCTTCCTATGTTACAATAAACTCATGATAACTTTTAGTTCTTATTGCCTTGTCAAATACATTCAGTAACTTTCTCTCACTTTATCTAATTACATGACAATTTGTAAAGGTCAAATCGTCATAGCGCTTAGAATTGTCTGCAAACCATATTTGAAGCGCCATTGCCATAAAATCAACGCATAAAATCCGTGTTATGCCTCTCTAGGTTTCTTAAATTTATGCCAAAACACCTTAGTTTACTTTCACTAAAAAAAATATCTCTTTGGATATCTCTCGTTCTGTATATTATTTGATGAGTAAAAACAATATTTTAGAGCATCAATTGCGCTAAACACCACACACTAATAAAATTTAGGTATTATAATATAAGATCTACGAGTATAGTTCACTTTTATTAGTTATGGTGCTTAATATTAATAGTGTTACTAGTGTTCTAAGCGATAAGTAAAGCTGTGGGCACCACATGATGTGGCATTCCGAGAGAGAGAGATCACTAATTATGGTAATAATCTCATAATTCGACTCATAAGCACCAACAACAACCACATTAGTTGCCAAGTCATGCAATGAATGGCACCACTGGTGCTGATAAATTCTTATTTGTTGGGTAGAAATTTTTAATTTGGTAGCTGTATAATTCGTTTTTTTTTTTTCATTTTTTTTGGGCCACTATAAGTTTTTCCCCCCCTTTTATATTTGTAGTAGTTCGTACCTATTTGCTTTTCTGAGATGTACGTATATGTATGCATGATTAAGAAGCCACAAAGAAGATCAGTGCTGCAACAAGAAGATCTCAATTTTAGGCCAATCCGAGAACTAATATTTTTCATGCATATTGAAAGCTATAAAACCTTATACAGTCATCAATTTAAATAATCAGTTAATTGGCTGATGATTGTAATCACTCAGAATATAAATTAAATTCTTGTTGTTTATAAAGCCTATCCTAGAACATAAATGCTTTATGCGCTTAGCCAAAAAAAAAAAAAAAAAAAAAAAAAGAATTTGTAACCAAAAATATTTGCATTTGGCTGCTTAGGAGGTCATTTGGCTAATATGTTTATTACATAAATTGTACCCAAGTACGTACGTACATTTAAAATTAAACATATTTTGTTTGCATAAAGGAAATCATGGATTGTACATTTAATTTTAGAATTTCTGTATGTTAATGGATATGATTGCGTTGATCATCATGAATGAAATGGCTATAGTGCCTCTGAATAAACTATGAAGGAGTACCTTTTTTTTTCCCCTTTCTTTTGCTTTTCCTTTGGTGCCATGAACACTCTATGAAGGTTAAAAGTACGAACCTAGGTTTGGCAAACTCATGGCCTATTCACAAATCACGTATGTTTAAATATATGTCAAACCGGCTCAACAACAGAGAGAGAGAGGAATAACTAGAAAAAGCAAAAACAAAAGCAAGACCCAAAAAAAAAAAAAAAAAAAAAAAGGGACCAAGTCCATAGAGATTTTTTTTATTTCCCCAGTATTGGTCGTACACATTTCAAGTCGGCCAAACAGAGAGATGGGTAGGATATTGTCTCCAATTGACTGAGGTTGATTCCAACACGAGGAAATGTTGTAGGATATTTGATAAAATGAGTTAAAACTAATTTTTTGGTTTAAAATATTGTAATATATGAAAATTTTATATTATAATAACTTTTTATTTTTTACTGTAATATGTGAAAGTTTTACATTATTTTCTAACCAAAAAGTTGGTTTTAACTAACTTTGGCAAGCACTAAGACAGGCTATAATATAAGTGTCAATACTAGTGTTATATTTAATCAAAATAATTGAGAAGCACAAAAATACCACACAATTAAGGAGTTATTTTATCCATGCCATGGATTAGAAAAAGTTTCATGCCACATTTATGTAAAAGCATATCCCGATGGGACATTTTATGTTTCCTGTCAAGAAATATATCCTAGTGAGACATCCTTGAGATATCTTGAGATATCTCACAGGGATATATTGTTATGACTTGAAAAAACTATATTTTTTAAAAAACATATTATGGTGGGACATTTTGTGTGTCTTGTTGCTAAGATATTGTACTGTGACCTAGAAAAAAACTCTAGTTTTAGGAAAACATATCCTGGTGGAACATTTTATGTGTTCTGTTGGGATATATTTTAAAATTACAATGAAAAAAATCAAAAATAAAAATTATAATATTACGATAAATTAGTACAACAACAATGAAAAAAGTAAAACAAAAGAATACAAATAAAATAGATCACTACAGCCAAAAAAAAAAAAAAAAAGGCCCTCTTTGTAGATGCAAAAATGTAGATTTCCACCAATCCTGCACTCTTCACCATTGGCGCGGCAAAAAGAGAAGCACCGGCTAGCACTGGGGGGTGTTTTTGCTCATAATTTTTGTTGATACAACCTCAAGAAACCCACTTGTTTCTTCAAGCTTGATTCACAAATATTAGTAGTACTTGAACAAATATTACATGAATTCCCTGGACTATGAAACATATAAGAAAACTGCTATGTATATTAAAATTAGGACAAGTTTTATGAATTTCCCCTAAAATATATCATTTGTGTTAAAATATCATTTAAACTTTAAAACGTATATGTTATATCCTCTAAACTATAATATTTCTTCGTATTCATCACTTGAACTTTGAAACATGTTCTTTTTTTATACAAAATAATATTTGTTATCCTCATTAAAAGGATAAATTCATTAGTTTATTCAAAACTCTTAAAGATATAACGTCCTTTTACGGACGTTACAAATGTTGTTGCACTCGTTCTTTTTGTTTACCATTATTTAAGATAAACTATTTAAATGAAAATATAATTTGGAAACATATCCCAGGATCTATGTGTGTGTATATATATATATATATATATATATTTACATTATCAACACCAAAACAATAAAGCCATAATTTAAATAAAAATAACACAACTTTAAAAATCTGCTTACATAGTTCGATAGACCAAACTTTAGAATTTGGCAGGCTGAACTTGACCGACAATCCGAACTTCAACCATTGGTAGGCCGTTTGAAACTCTACAAAACAGGGTTTTAAAATCACTAAAATCGGTAGGCCGATACCGACATTAACAAACCGACCAATAATGATCGGTATGCCGAACTACTGATAAAATCAATTTAAATTTTAAATCAAATCTTAATATTTCAAAGTGCGGAAGGATAGATAATAATCATATAAAGTTATAGAAACATAATTCAAATATTTAAAACTCTTTAAATAAACATACTCAGATAATGAAACATAGTTTATAACTTTGAATTTCTTCCTTAGCGTTCTTTCGTTTTCAATCTATTCTTTCAAGCTCACACACCTATTCTCACCCTCCACCTATTCCATAATCCTCTTACCCTTATCTATAACATGATGTATAACTAAGGAAGCTAAAAGCTTAGTAAGTATATTTTTCTATCTCATAACATAAAACATCTTATGAACATCTTTATAAAACATCATTTCCATAATCAACATCATCATAATAGTGCACTAGGCACAATTATATATAGAACATATCTTTCGTTAACACTAACCACATTAAAACTTTGTTTATTTTATCTTTAGATGCCCAAGTGTTGCACCATTATTTTCATCATAGGCGCGCCGTCATAAAAGAAAAGGGGTAGCTAATCCCAAACCAAACATGACATTATAACATAAACATAATATAAACATGGGTGTGCAACACTTATTTAGGTGATACATATATACATACATACATACATACATATATATTTATATATATATATATATATACTTTTATGCCTTCGAATACGTCATCATCAAAGCATGCATAACTTTTTGTACATCAAACTTTCATAATAATACATTAAATAAAACCGTCATAGAATTATCATAGGAATCATCATGAACATAAACTTCAAACTTTTCGCAACTCACATCATATTGTAGGTGAGAATGTATTTACCTGTTTAGCTTACTAAATCTTAATTGAAGATGATGTCGCCATAGTCTTGATGTGCTTACTCCTTAGTGTGTTCATGTCATATATTCATTTAAAATAAAATTAACATTTATCTATATTCAAGGAATCTTCCAATACTATAATACATTATTCACACCTCCATTTCAAGAAATACATGAACACTAATATGTTTAATCAATTTATAAGTACTCATGCAAAAACTGCAATACTACTACCTGCCTGACCTTATGCATTCATAATTCAATAACTTAGAAATCACACACAATTAAAGCATGAGACTCTAGAGAAACAAAGCTAACACATAAACATATTATTATGACTTTTCGTTGGTTATAAAAATTCCATTTGATAACCAAGACGAGTCACACATATCACAACATAAATTTGCTAGCATAAATAAAACCGTGAGCAGCCTTAATTAACACTCCTAAAATAAATTATCTACTTTACAAAATAATCTCATAAAATTTCTGTACGTAGGAGACACGTAAAACTATAATATATTTAAAAATTACCTTTAAATAAATTCAATACAATCCAAAATATGCACTAGAAGTCAGAGACAAAAATAACTTCAAACATATCTGGCAGTGGGCATCCTTGGTAAATATTTTCAAACAAATAACATAAAAATACTTTGACTCTAAATTTTTATGACATTTTATATACACATAAATACAATATCAAAAAAATATTTGTTGCCAAACAAATTCATTTAGCCATAATAAAACATCATAGAACCAAGAAGTCTAAAATTTACAAGTTCATAACCATAAGAACCTAGTTCAAAGAAAATTTAATAACATAAAATATTCAACATTTTATTGTGAGACTTTCCAGTTCAATGCTTAATATATACATGAATATATTTTCCAAATTTCATGCAAAATAACATTCATTTGTCCCTAGAACAAAGACCACATTTATATATAATTTTACCAATTAGCAACACTTCAGCTATGAGTAGTAGAGAGAAAAAAATTCATAACTTAGCATAAAAACATTCAAATGAGGTGAAATTTTGAGGAACATAACATAACACATACGTGAATATCATACTAAATTTCATCGCAAACGAAAATTTGTAGAGAAAGTTATGGGGGTCGGAACTTAGAGAAAACTGAATTTTCAAGAATGAATTCTTACCTCAAAACAAAAAAATAAATTCTTCTAAATTTTTCTTTGAATTTGCCCAAGAGAATACTCAAAATTTCATTCAAATATTTGCAGCAAAAATTGGAGGAAAGAAAAGGAAGGAAACATGGAGAAAAGAAGAAGAAGGAGAGAGAGTGTAAGAGAAAAGGGGAAGAGTGTCTAAGAGAATTTTTTGTGGAAGAGAACGTATGTGTGAAAAAAATATTCGAATATAGAAGAATGACTTTTTTATTGGTAGAATTCTTTTTGAAATGCTAAAAGAATCACGTGTAAAATGGAGGACATTAAGCGAAGGTCAAAATAATTTGTTCTACTTACCCAATTTTGAATTGTGAAAAAGAGGAAAACTTATGAATTTATCCAATCATCACAAAAGTCAAATATTATCTCACATAAATAAGGGACAAAACATGCCAATCATAAAAAATTTCATCCAATCAAACTTAATCATTAATGCCAAAATTTTGGAGTGTTTGCTGATTTTTGACAACCGTCTTTGGCCTGCCGATTAAATTCATCGGCCTGTCATTCCGTGAGGGACAATTCGGCCTATCGAACTTGAAGGATTTGCCTGCCGCATTGCCACATATGCTTAAATACAACAAAACCTTAATTATTTGTTAAATAATTATCAAACATGCAACATAAATGACATGAACATTTGGAGTACATCAATTCCACGTGACTGTCACCTGTCATAATACTCAAATAAAATAGTCAGTAACATAATATCATAAGGAGAAATATTCAACGTTGTTACTTATCTAACAATATTCTAACAATATTCATTACATGAAAATTTGGTAGGTGTTACAAAAGAACTAACTTGAATTATTATACGTTCTTTACTTTTCCTCTGTCTTTCTCTCGCTTTTGAGCAAGTATTTAAAAAACTGAATATATGAGAGTTTGGTGCCTAACTAGTTCATTTAGAGAGGAAAAGACATTCATATTAAAACCCTAAGTATCATATCTACTCTTAAATCAAACAAAAAATTAATAATCTCATCCAAAAAACAATGTCTCAAAGTTCGGGGGAGGGGGAGGATGTGGAGAAATATTATATACTTTAGGGGGCATAATATATATGTTTCAAAGTTTAGGGACATACTGATACAAGTAACATAGTCTTGGAGAAATTTATGAAGTTTACCCTTAAAATTAAACTTATTGAATTACGCATCTCCTTGAAATGAGGAAGCCGGCTAATACAAGGCAAGGCAACATTGCCAACACCGCCACCTATCAAAGTATTAATTTCCTGAGGAAGATTATGTAATGCTAGTTGCTACAATACCAAGTAAAAACTCACAAATATATCATAGCAACGATATTTATCTTGTAAAACTTCAGGATAATGTTTTGCAAAATTCAACATTATAGTATTGTAAGGGACTCTCAAAATGTAATCTTCAGTTTTCATAATTTTTCAAGTAAAACAGAGCTCTAAGTTCAGAATTTGAACTCAACTTGAATACAAATAAAGGAAAAGGGAACTTCTAGACAACAAGGACCAAAGAAAGTTGCACATATATCTTAAATGAACAAAAATAGCAAGTAACAGAATGTATATTTGTCATACAAATTGATAATTAGTTTCAAATAAAATTGATCACCATATGTATAGTATATCTAATTTCTCAACATTTTATCCTTTGCGGCATTACACACTCCGCAACGTTGACCTATCAAGTACTCAAGAAAATTAAAAGCACTCAAACATTTATTGGTACAATAGAGAACTCCAACCTACTTAATCACATCAAATATAAGACTAGAAAAACTTGGATGTATCAAATTTGAAAGTAAATTATTCATGTTAGAGTTTTAATCCTTCCACATCTACAACTTTACAGTGTATTAAGTTGATTGTTTGGGATCCCACGTTTATTTTCCTCCATATTTTGCTCCTCCTCCGGATAATTTTATACTTGAATTTCAATCATGTTATATCCGGTTGGGTGTTATCTTAATGGCCAAGCATATTCTCTGGATTCCATGATGTTTGAATTTTAAATTCTTTATCCAAAATTATTGTAGCATATCAACCGAATTTGAGGAGTTTAAAGTTCAAATTCATGTTGATCCGGTTTGGTTGCTTGTGTAGCAAAACATGTTCAATTTTTGAAATAAATTAATATTTTATGGTTTAATTTAAACTTGGAACATTCCAAGGATTATTTAAATGATTTGGCTAGTGGTTTTGTGGATTTAAATTTGAATTAAAGCTGAATATTTTTGTGCTTTTTTAATTCAAATTTTAGTTAAGCTAATTTGCACTTAAATGAGTCTAGGTTCATAAATCAATTGGCTTAACTTAATCTATGAGTTTTTGGATAAATTTTCCATAATAAGATCAAATATTGAAAACTAACAAATTTTGTCTATAGTTTTAAATATTTTAAATCGCAGCTTTTCAACAGTGCGTAGGTATAGTTTGCCGAGATCGCCCATGTGGCAACACCCAAAAAGATTGCACACTGTTCGCACAGCTGTTTGAGAATTTCAATTCAGTGAAAGTCTTGTATATTTTCAATTACTTAATTGGATCAGTCGGTATCTGACCCTATGATTTACTGAATGTATCTAGACACTCCCCATGCCTAGGTTTTGCTTATTTAAGGAGGTCAACTTGTGACTTCCAAGTCAGAGATTCCAAGTGAGAGAAAACCAGAGCAAAACCTTGTTTTAATCAAGAAAGTCTGAAAAGGAGTTGTTCGTGGATTGAAGGTTTGTAGTACGTTAGTTGGACAGAAGACGAGCAAATTTGACTTGGAATATGAAGAGGAGTCTGAAGAAGGATGGGTTGTAAAAGCAGATATTGTGGGTTTTAAAGTTGGTGTAGATTTCATACATTTTTTTTTTTTAATTTTAAACTTTGTAACCATAGTTCAACATAGTGGATCATTCTTATCTCCGATGTGAGTAGCACCTATAGTGTTTTTCCTGTAAGGGTTTTTGGCCACGCTAAAAAATCATATCGCTATGTTGTTGTTGTTGTTGTTCTTCTTCTTCTTTTTTGGGGTAAAACCCCTTGGTATCCGAGCCCACCACAAACGGCACAAACCCTTAAAGGCCCCTCAACATTCGGGTGGTTTAGCATGGCTATGCGTTCACAAGGACTCGAACCCAAATCACTTGTTTAAATGGAACAACCCCTACCAACTCAACCAGCTAGATGTTGGTGCTATGTTCTTCTTTTTAATTCCTGTACATTTTGTTTACACAACATTTATAATTAATTATTGATTACACAGGATACAAGGTATTGTGTGTACACATAACACTGTCAAGTCTTAAACTTCAAATTAAACGTGGTCTAAGTATAATCACTTACAAAATTGCAAAAGTGATATAACAACTAAATGTATTTGAAATTATATCTAGAGCACACAACAAAAAAAGATTACAAGATAGAACCAACAAAATCAACAAGATGAGAAAGACTAGTTCTCTCTTCAAAGACGAAGACAGCAGGACATCTACGCAGTCCAATCAGGTGAAATAGTAATATACCTTAGGGATACGAGATCAAAATCTGAAACGCCACTATCTCACCATCCAAACTCAATCTCCGACTTCCTCACAGCCACATGTCGTGACTAGACAACGCAGAAGAATACTCGTGACTTTTCGGCTCTTCAATCTCCATATCCGCGAGTTCGAGATCTACAATCACAATCGGAGAATAGATCGCGTGGGATGCTCTCAAAATCTGGCAGTCAAAGAAGAGGAGGAAGGATGTTTTGGGGAGAGAAAAAAGAAAGAACAAGAAATAGATATATATATATATATATATATATAGAAAGAGAGAGAGATTGATTGATGTGGTGGAGCATTATAGCAAGAGCGAGCTTCGACTTGGAGATCCGGCAAGCGTGAGGTCTGATTTCAAGATTCGGCGAGTGTGAGGTCCAACTCGACGATGAGGAAACTGAGAGATCCATGGCATGATCTTTGTCACGATCTCCAATGTCTGGAAAGAAATAGAGATAAGAGAGGAAGAGGAGGGGATAAGTTAGAGAGGAATTTTTTGTTGAGATGAGAGAATGCATTTGGAGTAAGAGAAAGTAAACGAGAGGATTTTTTTTTTTATTTTTTTGAAAGAGATCCAAATTTCTGGCAGTTGTAACGTAAGTTTTTTCAAGGTTTTCTTTTTGTGACATAAATAAACAAGATGAGTTTAAAATATGGCATAGAGCGTAATTTTCTCAAAAAAAAAAAAAAAAAACTGAGAAGGATACACTTAATACATTATTTTGATTTATGTTTGAGTATATAGTGCTACATCAAATGGTATATCTACTTTTTTTTTATCATAATCATTAAGTTTTAGAAATTTTAAAGGGAAGCTTTTAATTTTAAATTTATTCAAAAATACCAAGATTTGATTAAATGAAAAGCTTAAGATATAAAGCAATAGTAATTAAATAACAAAATCTGACATCTTAAATTTAACACATGTTAAATTTAACACTAAAAAAACATTTTATTAAGAAATAGTTTTCTCACTGAAGTACTAAAATTTAATATTAGCGCAATAATTTGTCAATTTATTAGGGATACTCTAAGTGATCTCAAACTTGTAAAGATGCTACATGGGTCTCTTTTAGTTAGTCAACAAGAATTGAGTGGAAATCTTCAATTAGGCAACTCTGATTAATTTAGAACTGAGATTTCTAGAATGGGAGGATTGTCCACTATTCCGCAGATCTATCAGATTGATTCCTAAGGGATTATTTATGGTACTTTACTACAGCTAGAGAAGTCATCTCCTTGGTAAATCCTCCTATAGTAGACTACTTGGAAACTCCCCAGTCACCTTCTAGGTGACTCCTAGACATCTAGTCAATCTCCACCAAAAGATCAATACACTTATGATTAACTCCAAAACAGCCAGACGCTGGGATTAGCCCAACGGTGGAAAGGGGGAGGTTAAGGAGATAGATCTCAAGTTCGATCCTTGGAAAGTGTAGAAATAGGTTTTATTAGTATAATAGATATGTGGAAAACACAAGGTGCTTTAAATGCCAAAAAAAAAAAAAAAAAAAAAATCCAAAGGAGTCTATTCATAAGTGACTGCAGAAGCCAGATAACCCTTGTATCTTCTACTTCTCGGAACTATAAAAGATTTTATTAGAACTCGTTTACCTGCAAATCACAAAAGAGATATCATTTTAAGTCCCTTTGTCTGATCGGAATGAATGAAGCCACCATACTCAAGATAGGGAAGATATCTCAAAAACCAAATAGTAAGCCACTAAGCCTCATCCTAATAAGGAGACTGATATTATGATTGTGTTGCACGACACTATTAAAACTAAAAGTAAATAGCATAATTGATCCCAACTCTTTAAAAAAATGCAATTTGATCCCAACTTTTATTAATTTATTTGAATCTAACCGCCGTTTAGTTTTGGAGGGAAAGAATTGTAGGTTTTCGTTTTTTAATCAAAATTATTAAACTACCCTTTTAAATAATTAATACATTAAAAAAATATTTTATTTAAATTTTTTTTTCTAATTTTTCTTTTCTCTCTCCGTCTCTCTTCTCTCACTCTCTTCCCCATCTCCTTTTCTCTCTACTGTAAATCAAACACAGGAAAGAACCCCCCCTCAGTGACCACCCGCCGTGCTCGCCACCCGCCGTGCTCGCCACTACTCCCCTTGCCAACCTCCCTTACCTTGCCTTCACCCTCCCCTAGCCACGGCCAATCCTGATCTCTTGTTGTCGTCGCCCCAATGACTTCCTTCTTTTGCCTTCACCTTTCCTTGCCTTCACCCTTACCCAATGACGGTTAGCCCCGGCCTCATGTCGTTGTCGCCTCACGTGACCCCCTTCCCTCGCCCTCACCTTGCAGTGATTCCGATGGTAGGCAGAGGCAAAACGACAAAGACAGAGGAGATGGCATCAAAGAGAGAGAGGATTCCAACATCATTGTCTGGTCGGGACACAGGGTTTTGGTCGGCGGATGATTCTAAGGCGAATGGTGCTCCCAATGACCGTGGCGGAGCAGTAGAGAGGGAACGCAACGATTAGAAATATCACGGATGTTTGGCCTCGATCAGCTATGGTTCATGACGATTGAGGGACGAAGAGTTGAGGGCTTTGAAGAACGGATGATGGTGACTGATTCTGGTGGGTCGATGATGGTAGAGTCGGCGGGAAATGGTGGGTGGACAGAGGAAGGACGGGAGGGGGGAGGTCGGGGGTGGGGTGTTTCAAGCGTTTGGCTAGTTTGCTTTGATTGTAATGTTAGTTTTTTGTTTTTTTGTTTTATTTTACTATTTTGCTGTTTTTTTATGTTTTTACATTTTAAATTTAATTTTTCAAAAAAATATGTTTTAATTTTAATTTTTTTAAAATATATTAGTTATTTTACTAAAATACTCTCACTAAAGTAGTTAAAACATTTTGTAACGATGACTTAACGGCTGAGGATCAAATCGCATCTTTTTTTTTTAAATGGTTAGACCCAAATGAATAAAACAAAGTTGGAAATTAAATTACACCTTTTTAAAAAGGTTGGAGACCAACTAAGCTATTTACCCTAAAACTAAAAGTTGGAATGATTTTACTATAGCATGTAAGAGCTTTATATTGTAGTATATTTTTGCTTTACACTATAACATATGAGAGCTTTACACTGTAACATTTCTAACTATGTAGTTGGAACGAGGTTATTAAATGCACCTTATGTTAACTTGGCATATAAATTATTGGTTTTCAAAAAGCATTTTTCATAAAAATAGCAAAAACATTGTTGTGGTGTGGAACATATATAACAAAAATTTTCTCAAAACCTTTGTAAAAATGCTATATATTATATTAATTTAATGTTTAAATATATATATTAAACTTTGCTCGCTCCGATGAAGAGAGAATCGAGAAAACACGTATCATAGAGGATGATCTCTATAAGATGAAACCATCATCTTCCTCGCTTGGTCCTCGACATCGGGATGGATGAATGTATGGCCGTTGGAGGAATTATGGTTTCTAAATGGATCACTCTACTAACTTTTAGTTTCTCGCTAATCTCAATGCATGAGCAAAGCAGTATTGGGAATTGAAAAACACTTTTTCTCTTTTTCTCTCTCTCTATATGGCTATATAAGCGTATTTTTACAGAGTACTCTCAGTCTCTCTAGGACTTACAAGTGTTTCTAAAGAATAAAAGAGGCCTCTAATTTTAAATAATAAGAGAGCTAATTAATTATGAAAAGTTTTCTAATTTTAATTTAATATCACATACTTTTATGAAAATAAAATACACAAATTTTCCATTCTCGTACTATCTTAGGCACCACACAAAGAGAGAATCTTTGTGTATGTGGTGCTATTCTCTATACAGTGTAGGTGAGAATACAACTTATTATCCAATCTCATTTGTTTCTATATTTAACATTCCATATTTGAATTAAATCATATTTATTCAAAAATAGAAATTCTAAATAAGGAAACTTGAAGCCTGTTTAGCAAAGTTGGTTTTAACTAACTTTTTAGTTATGAACAGTGTAAAGCTCCTACATGATACAGTAAAAGAAAAAAGTTGCTATAGTAAAAAGTTCTCATATGCTACAGTGTTTATAGTTCTAACTAATGGTTCTAACCACCATGCCAAACACCTTATTGGTAAACAAGCTTTGATGTGCACAAGGGAATTGCTCTTTATACTATAGGAGCCATGCACATAGTGGGACCCTCCCATTGTGTGTATGCGCTATCTACATAATGGGACCCACCCATCATGTGTCTTTCAAAATTAATGATTTTATTAAATAATCTTATTATTTAATAAATATAAATTGATTCATAATCAGATTATTCTAAATGATATTTAATTTAGAATTCTATAATTTTTAATTAATTACTTAAACAAATAATGTCCCTTATCCAAGCAGTGTTTACAAGAATGGCGGGGGAACTAATGTACTTATAATTTCAAGCTCCAATAAACTAATATAATAAAACTCTTTAATTAATATATTACTTTTATTAATTCCAATGTAACTCCAATAATACTTGGACTTGTACTCTTGAAATTATAGATATTTGATTACTTATTTCTTACAGTCGTCTTTTGATACAGCCAGTCGATCCTCCCTAAATAATTTATGATTGGAGCTAGATAAAATCCGTTAACCTTTCTAATTACATCTTTATACTTGAGTACTATTGATTCTCTAATGAATAAAAAATTCGTGAACTTAATCACGAACTGAGCCATTTTATTATTCAAGCCCTAAATCGATACTTAAGAGAATTATTTATCTCATTTTCGTTAGAGAAGAAATGGATTCAATATCATAATATTAACATTTTCTGCTACTTATTTTATTATGCCTCTGAAATACAAAGAATAAGATTAGATTCTCGAATCCGTATCGAGTAAATTAAAAGACATAAGTCTATAAACAGGAGTTTGTTAATAACTCAGGATTAAGATCATCTTATATATGACCATCGGTTAATGTGATTAGAACTT
>CAMOHE010006867.1:907-25780 GCA_946598075.1 Artocarpus hirsutus
AATTATACAATAGTACAAAATATTGTGCACATTACATTAATATATAATATAACTTTCCTTTCTTTTATTTTTACACGAATTAACCTTATATATAAAAACATATTAATTCTTATATTACGTAAAGATAAGTATATATATAGAAATATTTATATATAGAATGTAAAGTTTATATATATATAGAATACTTGTAAATTAACTTACAATTAACATATAAATTAATGTTTATTTATATTTAGAAAATTTATATATTTCTATATATATATAAACGTAATAATACTTATAAATTAACATACAAGATATATATATAACACCTTTGCATGAAGTTCTATCATCCCATAAACACATGGCAATTTCACAAGTAAAAAAAAAAAAAAAATCAATACATAAGTGATAAAAATAAAACAAATTCATATAATCTCAACTAGACCCCTAGTTAAAATTTAGGGTGTTACAGATATGACTCTTAATTGATATAGATTTGTTATTCATAAATATGAAATTCGTAACTCTTTTGTCAAATGAATGTTATCCTCTTATAGGCATTATCTTGGAATTGGAAAAACAATGCGTTTAACCATTTAGATATATTTGTATAAATGAATAGTATACTATTTATATTGGTAATGATTAGTAAGTATTCTAATAGTGAGATAATAGAACATACGATAAATATAATAGGGAAGGTAAAACAAAATTTATCTTGAAGCCAACTTTGGATATCTTATGAAGATTTTACACATTATGATATGTCATAAGCGGTTTATTTATTAGAACTTCGTAATTTATATATAGATTAAGAGTGTAACTTTAGACTTTTAGTAGAATACCTAGTTGATAATTGTAAAATGAACAAGTCGATGACATGTCATTTTATACTTGTAGGAGCTTGATCTTTATATGTCAATTGGGTCTTCTATCTCACATATTTTCTTGTAACGATATGGTTTGTTTTTCTAACAAATTAGTAACCTAAGTTAGTTCTTACATTAGCTAAAATTTGGTGGATTGAATTTTAATAATTCATGTTAGTATATTGGTTGAATTAATTTTATGAATTAATTCAAGATAAACAAGTTGAATTATTTGAATATATTTTATTTGATATGGGATTATCTGTGTATGACTGTTTTAATTTGATAACTTCTACATTGGGTTATTTGAATTGAAACTGAGTCTTTATGAAAGGTTCTCAGGTCAAATAGATAGGTAATTATCCAACCATATCAAAATCGGTGGACAGGTAGAAAAAGTTTTTGATTTAATAATAAATCTAAAAAATCTTAATGTTTATGGTATTAAAAAATATGCAATGTGGATCATAATTTATTCCTCTCTTCATTATGAACACAATGAAAGAAGAATTGTCCCAATCAGATATCAAAGAAAGAAGTTATAATATTTTTTCCCCTTAATATAGGAGAGAGAAAATTCAAAAAAAGGTAATCTTGTACCATAGCATTTGGATTTGAATCTGGTAAATTTAGGGGTGGCCTAAAATTTAAATTTTGCACTTGAAACTCAATCGAGATTTTGATTAAGACTCGATTTTGATGCCACCAAATGCATATCCAAGTCCAATAAAAAATTCTAGTCCAAAAAGTCGAGTTAATCTACAAAACAAGTAGACCCTTAATTATTTGAGCATACCGCTACCATCTCACACAAACGACTAGGAGAGTTCATAGCTTCCCATTCATTAAAATCCAATGGGAAGAAATCAATAAAACTACATATACCATCCGTTGGAAAATGGCTTAGAAAAAGCATTTTAATGTACCATTTTGAGGCTCAATTTTAAGCAGGACCTACTTTATGTTAGTGACATATCAAGGCAAAAAATTATTCTTTTTTGCATGAAGATCAAAAATGATATATTCATATGCTCAAAATGGTGAACAAGTGAATGAGAAATTGATATTTGATGTACACATATGAAATTTCAAAAGCTAAAGTAAAAAATTCTCTTGTCCCACATCGAAAAGAAATCAAAACCATAGTTTCCTCTGAACCTTATATAAGGGACCCTCTATTCTACTAAAATACTAAAATATAGAGTTTTATCAACTTTTAGAAATTTTCTCTTGAGTTTTTAGGTTTCAATGTGATAGAGTTTGGACAAATTCGATTCGCCATTGGAGTAGTTTTAATGTACACCCTCACTATTCATCCATCATTGTTGTAACTTTAGGAGATAGACGTTGATCAAGCTCATGGATTTGTCTTAACAACGCCTACATGGTGTGACGCCCCCTTATGGACGTCACAAGAACTGTTAACTTTCAACATTGTCTCATAATTATTTTATAGGAAACCTAAAGTTGTAAGTATTGTTTAAATATTAAGAATAATTATTCGTAAAAATTTTGTTTCTTAAACAACATCAAACATTAAATCACATAAGATTATTTCCAAAAATACCATAATATCATAGTAAAAAGTTGGTATAAAAATAGGTATAAAACTGACTTCAAAACCTGGTTAAAAACTCCGTTTTGTCTTTTTTTTTTTTTTTTTGAAAGAAGTTTGTTTTTTGGCTTGAATAGGGATTGGGAAGGACTTAGTGAGGATTCAATAGTGACATGTGAGTGATAAGGATAGAGTTTAGAGGCTAACCGTAAGGTATGTGTATGTGTATATTATTCGATCTTGTGTATCGGTGTGAAAGTAAGAGATAAAATGAGAGAGATGAAAAGTCATAGATCCGAAGAATAGATGGGAGCTTGTGATTATGGTCTAGTACTTGGGTAGTTTTCAAGGAGAAATAAATAATACAAAAAAAAAAAAAATAATGAAGGAGCACGGTGATAGTAGTGGACATGTGCTGATAAGTTTTTGTTATGTGTGTATCGGATGAAAATAAGGTAAAGAGAAAAATAAAAGGATGAGATGTGGGACTACACCATTGTCCAACAATAATAGACCACTTAACTAGTTTAATGAAATAAATAACTAATGCCTCCAAACTTGACATACTAGCTGCCAAAACAACTTCTGAATTATTTAACATAAAGTGCATGTGTAGTGGAATAGTGGTGTATGGAATATATTATAATATGGGTGATGAGGTGTGTACGTGAAAGTTGCATTCATGATTTAAATTTATATATATAACATATAGCCTAGTAGATACAATCGTGAAATGGAAGATAACTAATAATGCATGTGGTGTAGTATAGCTATCGAAGTATGGAGCATAAGATAGGATCAAGGGTGGCATGCAACATGGAATATGAATTGGTTTCTTGAAAAGAAACATAAAAAAAATGTCAGAGCTTTGAGAGCAGTTAGATCTAACTATGTAGATGATGGGGAATGATTCTTCTTAGTTCACCTATTTGTGAAAGACAAAAGAAGAGGGGTGGAAACTATAAAGAGTAACATGGATTTGGTATCGTTGATGGTATATTGGTTTTCTAAAAAGAAAACCATCCTAAACACATACATATGTAAACCAGTCTAACACTTTACTATTATTTTTTTTTTGTTTGTGTATATATAGACACACATTCATATACAAATCAAGACAAGGAAACATAAAGGAGAAGGTGATCCTACAAAAAGAATTGATGAACAAGTTGCATTAAATAAAATTTCATCTTCAATTTTTTTAAATAATCTTAAAAAGTTTTGAAAATATTAAAATATCACATTCAAGTAAATAAAATTCCAAACAAGTTACCAAAACAGATAATTTACAAACAAATCATAATAATAATATACTAGCACTTTGTGTTGTTGAAATTTTCTAAGTCTATCCACTGCAATAAAGTCGTTAGCTCATAATAAATTTCATATTCATAAATTTCATACTAGAATTTTCACACAAAGAAAATGTGCTTCAAGTCATAATTTTATTCATGTGACGTATAAAATCATTAAATGTTACATAACATCAGTTAAAGAAAATGATAGTTGTTACACATGGGTCTTGGTGATTTTAAGTTTTAAATTTCATATTGAATTTGTTATTATTCTCTTTCCAATATTGTGATATTGTTGTTGCAATTTCTATTTTGTTAAAAATATTATTTTAGTTTCTGTTCGTTATTCTATAAATATTTTCTAACAATCTTAAGACAGATTCTCCATAGAGGTGAACAAGCTGCTGGAATTGGAGAAGTGATTGTTTCGATTTTATGATTTGCTTGGTTGCTCATTAGTAAATGGTTTTGTAATTTTTGACTTTTGTTTCTGAACTTTTGGTTCCATATATAATGTTTGCTTCTTATGTTCTATTGCTTTGATTGGACGTTGTTACATATTCTGTTTATATAGATTAGTTTCTGTTTTTAAATTTTGATTTTATAATTGTCCTTGATTCTTCTTTTTTGGATTTTCTTATCTGTTGGTTTAAAGAAATTATTAATTTATGAACTAATGTTGATATTATTCTCTATCATATGAATAAGAAAGTAAGTTTGACTTTGTATCCAATATATGTAATTTTTCTTCAACATTATATATATTTTGGTTGCTTATAAATATTATTGCTTCCTTTGTATAGATTCGTTTGCCTTTTCGTTTATGCGCAATTAGTGACATATTAAAATATTATGATTGCTTATTCTTTAATGGTTATGTTGCATTTTATTTGCTTCTCAACATAAATCTTGTGTGACTTTGCGGGCCTGTAGTTTAAGATACGCATGGTTGGTTTATTATTTTGTGATATAACCTTTTGCTCTAGTACTGCATATTTTATGTGCTGACCTTGATTACTATTTGTTATTGGCTTCGGTTATATATATATATATATATATATGTTTTATACTTAAACTTTTACTGCTCAAGTTGGTTTAACATTTATAGATATAATACTTTCAATGGATCGGTCAAAGTTTGTTATAAAAAAATAGGATAAATTTTATTTTTGTCCCCCGAACTTAGGTTAGTTAATCCTACTAAGCCTTTCGCTAACATTTTGTTTGTTTTAAAACTTCCCCCCTTTTAGGTGGATTTCTGCTTAAGATTGGAGAAGAGTCCATAGACAGGACTTATGAGCAATAAAAGAACCAAGTAGGTTATTTGAATAACAAAATCAAGGCATGTATTACTTTAACTTTCTTTCTTTACTCTGGACAGTGGTTGTAATTTAATATTGTCAGTATTATATGTGTGCACAAGATGTGGGTTAGTGGGACCCAACTTGCATTTCTTATACTTTCTTTATTATTTTTATTTTTATTATTTTCTATTATTTACTTGTTATTCTTATTTGTTTATTAAATGGTTTTAAATATTTGTTTAAAAGGTTTAAAAATTAACACAATTTTCATAATTATCTTAAATCCTTAATCCCATGTTTTAACTAAATTTTTACTTAATTAAACCGCCACGTCACCTTCCGTACTCTAGGGCATGACAGGATTACTCTGGATATGTTATGCATCTTGAACCTTGCATGAATGAATGAAAACTCACAACTAACTCCCCACTTGATCATTATGCTATCGCTAATCATTCCCGTAAAACATGACACATAAGTATTCACAAAAGCTCAAAACATGAAATTTACAAGATTTTATTCTGAATTTTTCTTTCTTTCATTCATTTTTTATTTTCTTTTTTTTTTCCTTAAATTTGAAATGGAACTCCCCCAAACTTATTTAGTTTTATACATTTGAATAAAGTAGGAAGCATAAGTGAATTAGGCAAAACAAATGAAAAATAATATGAAAATACATATGAGTCATTCTAAGGATACAATCAAACTACAAATGCCATCTATATCACTTCCTTGCTTACTCTCAACAAATTATCTTCCATGGGTGAAACATGTCTATAAGTGATAGGTTAAGTGAAAGGAATTTAAAAAAAATGGCCTGGTTAAATTTATGTGGGTAATGAAAGATTTAGGTCGAAAATGGCTCAATGGGAGAAACTAGCAATGAAGTTTACATAGGTTGGCTTCAAAGGCTCAAACGGTCTAACAAAATTCCTCAATTATCTCTCCAATGACACTTAACTTGGGATTTTGTGTCAAGTTTCATTAAAATAGGTTCTAGAGTTCATGAGATGTAAAACAAACTAATGCACACAAGTTTATCCAAAAGTTCATATTTAAAGTTCAAAATTTCATTTAAAGTTTGAAAATCTCAAGTTATTATAATTCATAGTGCTCAAATGTAGAAAGTTGAAAATGAAGATCACCGATGCAAGTTAAGCACATAAAAATCTCAATGAATTACATTTCAAAAACCAAAAAAAAAAAAAAAACAATTTGTGGTTAATATCACAATCCAATTCTAGACATCCAATTTCTCAAAACTCACACTTTATTCAAATTAGTAACACAATATAACTAAAATAACTAAACAAACTAAACAAGAACTATTAAACTAGAGCAATTGAAGGAAAATCATGATAATCAACAAAAAAAATTTAAGGTTGAAACCCCACAAGTGATCAATAAAGTGTTATGTCCCTTAAACTTAAACTAAACATTGTCCTTAATATTTGTAGCATTTAAAGAGCAAGGGTCGAGAACATATACTCCAAGGGTTTTGAACCCTAAATTTTGAGTTTCATTCATCTTCTTGAATTGATTTTCACCAAAACTCAAGGTCTTAAGCTCTCAATTATTTCAACACCTATCAAAACACACAAAAATCAAAATTAATACACAACTCTAAAATAACTAAAACAAAGACATAAATAAAGCAAAAACCAAAGAACAAAAGGATAAAAAGCATAGGGTACCTCCCAAGGTCACTTAATTTAAAGTCGTCGGCTTGACATTTGGAGAAGCGCTCGTAAGCGCTCGTAAAGCAATACAAATGGGTCTTGATCGAGGACGCCCCCAAGTTTGTCGAGATTTAGAAATGCTCAGCACATAATCTCAACTTTGGAGGATAGGCTTGGAGGATAGGCTTGGTGAAGATAAAGGAATGTTGCTAGTAACGGTGGATGAGGTGTTGGTCAAAAAGTGTCCTCGAAGATGTAGTCTTTGATGGGCATGGTTGACTCGATAATTTAGGCACCTAGGAATTTTTCTTCTTTAATTCCTTCTTGAAGGTCAAAAGCTTAGGTCTCATCTTGACTTAAAGATTCTTGTTGACGAATCTCTAGGTCCTCCTTACTTGATGCAAGCTCCACACATAGTTTCACCTCAAACATGATAGGCTCACTATCTTATTACAACTCAACAAATGCACTAGCCAATTGCCCTACTTGTTCTTGTAAACCATGACGTTGAGAAAATTGGGCAATTGACAATTGGATGGCGTTGATGGTTAAGTGATTGATCACTATTGTCAATTGAGTCAACACCCCTTCCAACGTCCAAATTGTCTATTAAGGTAAGATTTAACTTGCGGTTCCATCAATTTAATATTGCTCTTAAAATTTTAATTGCTCATTAAACAATTCATCTCCTCATAGTCGTACTTTGTCATCTCTTCCAACAAGTGATAGGCTTCATTGGTGGATAGGTAGTAGCAATAGTTGGTGCCACTTCCCATTTTTACCCAACTTTATGTCATGCCGCTTGAGCCATTAAGGAAGAGTTGAAGTTGAACCCATGATTTGGGAAGTTGATGAGCAAGTCCTTGCATCGCTACTAAGCATCGTAAAAAAGCTCCAAATCTTGTTGTGCAAATCTCAAGAGTAATTTCGATCAACCAACTCCAAATACCTCGCACAAAAACTCAAGAACAAAAATTAAAATCAAGAAAGCAAAAATAAAAGCAAATAAAAATTTCTAAACTAATTTTGTAACGACCTCAATTGTGACTTCTAAATATACTAAAATATTATAATATAGTTATTAAAAATTTGCAAAAAATTATTTTTTTTGAAAAAAAGAGTTTAAGAAAACAATATCCTTATAATAAAAAATGATTAAATACTTCAAAGCAGTAATGATTTAAATTCTTCAAAGGAGAATAATGTAACATTATCAACTACGCGTAGAATATCTTGGAATATTAAATGCATAATATGTCTTAAGTTATGATTACAACCAAAATAGAAGAAATACTTTTTTTTTTTTGTAATCACCTAAAACACACAGGTCAGGCCATATGCACACATAGTCCTAAAGCAGCCACAATCACGTTGTCACTCAACGTATAAGCCAAAGGCTCTATTTGAAATTTTTGCAACACATGACTTAATATCGTGAGTGATAAACTCAGTAAGTAAAGCTTTTAGCTTACAAAATAATATTTTAAACCTCATAAATGCATGAAAGTATTTCTAGTAATGTAGTATTATTTAGGCCTGGGCTTCAATATGGGCATTATCATTTTTTATAGAGGCACAATCATAATATAAAGGCACTAATCACCCTATTAGTACTAATCCTCTACGATCATAATATAAGGGCACTAATCACCCTGTGGGAACTAATCTCCCGAAATAATAATATAAGAGTACTAATCATCCTGTGGGAACTAATCTCCCAAAATAGTAGTATAAGGGGCACTAATCACTCCGTGCTTGGCGCCTTATGAACCACAACACTAAGCTATTTAAAAACATCATGAATTCAAACAAATAACTTTCACAATAATAATATTATGTGTTTTCAAAGTAATAACATATATATATATATACACACATATATATCATTTTTTAAATATCCAAATCATTGGAAATATCTAGAGGACAAATGATTTATCAACATATCCAAAAATACCGAAAATATATACAATACCGTTATGTGTTACAGGTGATCACTTTACTTAAAAATTATCCTAAAATAGCAAGCATGGAAAGGTCGGCGTCCTTGGAAGCTATGTGCTATAATTGCTAATATTAATAACTTATCATTTAGTCTCACAAATCATCATTATAATCAAATCATAAATTAAGTTTTACCATTATGTCACAATAAACACCAAGTACAATTTATACAAACAATTACACATATTGGACAGATTTACAAAAATGAGCTTTCTACAAATTCTATAAAATCTTTCTAATGACTCTAAAATTTTCACACGATGTTGTTAGCATCTATGCCAGTCACCAGATTAATTTTCATAAATTTTGGACTAGTGACAGTATCATTTTCTTATTTTCTAAGACACCACACTATTTTTAGAAAAATATCACAAGCAGTAAACAGTCCATGAATTTTTTAAAATAATACAAAATTCAAACGATTCCAAAATATTTACACAGAATACTACACATCTAAGACTATTATCATATTTAATTTCACAAACTTCCAATAATAGAAATACTAGTTTCACATTTTACAAATCACAGTACTACTGTTGAAATAATACTATGAACAGTCAGGAATCAATAAATTTTGTAGAATTATACAAAATTTGAATGGCTCTGAAATTTAAATATAGTACAATAGACATCCCAATATATCACCAAAAATTATTTCATGGCATTTGAGATATTATAACAATTTCTAAACATCTTAGAATTCACAACACAAATTGTCTCTAGAAATATACCACGGGTAGTTAGAAATCAAAGAATTTTATAAAATAAATACAAAATTCCAATAACTCTAAAATTTTAATAAACATACTAGACATCTATATATATTTAGATTTTATTTCATGGCATTTGAATCACTATAAGTATTTCTTTCTAACTTTACAAACATTAAAAATGTGGTTAGAAAGCAACAAAAATAGCCAAACGATGGACATTCACTGATCTATAACTTAAGAACTAATGTTTGCATGAAAGCTAAATTTTACACACAAGAACCACACACACATAAACAAACATTGATGCCACTTTTTGACTTTCAACACGCCATAAAACATCCCCAAATAAATAGGCGTATTTGAAATCAATTTAAGATTTGCCATAACGAGATTTCATCAAAATTTTATAGACAATCAAAATAGTGTATATGAACCTGAAATTTTTAACATTTATATGAACAATACCCAAAAATAAATTTCATGAAATCTCTTTCCTATATTTCTTGAAAAATCTTGAAGTGCGGATTTTCGGCCCAAAACGAGTTTAAACAATAAAATTCATTTCTTAAACATGACTGTTGGGGGTTTGCTTGGCGCCATTCTTGAGGACAGCCTCTATGGCGGCTCGACCACCATACTTGGCGAGATCATTGAAAAGACAAATCCACAACTCCATGTGCTCAGCCCTTCCTCCCGAGGTGCTCTATAGGGCCCTCGTTGGCTGTGACACAAGACATCGTCTCATTGGGAAGAATACTTGCTCGGGTTGGGCTGTCAAAGCCTATACCTAGGTAATAACTCACTATAGAAGGTCGATATATGGCCTCATTTCAACCCTTAGATGGAGACCAAACCCCCAGTGGGATCATGACACTTGTCATCTGCTCCTTGACGGGTCTTGATGTGACACATGAGTTATGGTCAAACCCACCTACCACCCGGTTCAAGTGGTAACTGAAAAATTAAGCGTATTTACTACAGGTCAAGGTAACGTGCTCTTTCTCAACTAATTAGCTCTCGTAATCTACCAAATAGGTACTTGAGTTGAGTGTTAGAGAACCTTTGGTCAACACCATACTAGTGCCCCCTTACCTGCAAAGCATCCCTCTTCTTGTTGCAGGTTTACCCTGAGTGACAGAGACGAGTAGAAAGAGCCGTCCTATCACCGTGTTTAGTCTATGCTAGACCTCAACATTTTAGCCCCATAAGGAGGGCACCTATGCCTTTCCAGCACCCTAACTTGACAGCCACATCTACCAACAGCCCTAACATGGTAACTAGAGGAAATATCTAGGATGAGGGTGCTTGATAAGAGGGCTCATGTAATGCCCAAAACCACAACTAGAACAAACCTTGGGGAAGCCCGTAGTAGCAAGGTCCTAGTGAGGTGGCCAAGGCAGCGAGGCTAGAGCAGAATAGGCCATGTAAGACCTGATCCACCAGTTGACTACCATAGTACAACTACCTACACAACAAATGCGTAGCAACATCCTCAACAGCAACCACCTCTTGCTCTCCTTCCTTCAGCCCCAAAAGATAAGGCCGGAGGTCGAGTAGGGTAGAGGGGCGACTCCCAAAATGAAGCAGACTCTGAGAATACCAGAGAGACCACATAAGGTATCATGGCAAACAATAGACTTATTCAAGGGTGGTCCACGAGGGGGTCATGATAGATCCCCACAAGGTTCCTGGGCATTAATCTTCGATAGGCTCGGAGACTGAGGGAACCACCCTCCTTGGGAAAGGCCAGACAGAAGAGGCAACAAGGTAGAGGGTGGACCCTAATATAAGGTGGAACTGCTCTAAGATACCAACATTCGTCAATTTTGAGACTTGCAACAACAGATAGACTAGAATCGAAACTGCCATTTTGGACTGGATGAGGGTGGCATGTCGGACCCACCCTTCACCGACGTGATCATGCGGCCCCCATGCCGAACAAATTCAAGGTTTTGTAAATCAAGCCATATGACGGGACCACTAACATAGACGAGCATTTAGAGCTATATCGAAATCATATGCTTCTTTAAAATGCTAGTGACATCACGATGTGCAAGGCGTTTTTGCTCACTCTAATTGGCCTAGCTTGGCAATGGTTTCAACACATAGAGCTGAGTACCATGACCTCATTCTACTTGCTATCTAACACCTTCTCGGTTGCATTTGCCATGTCTTAGACTAGAAGGAAGGAGATGACCATCTCTATGCTGTCAAGTAAGGCGATGGAAGCGTGAGAGATTACATTAATTGCTTCATTGAGCAGTGCCAGAGGTGAGGAACTTAGAAGATGAAACCCTAAAGCACAGCTTCTTAGAGGGCCTCAGAGATAGGAACCTGATCTAGGCGCTTGCCCTTGAGTAGCAGAGAATAGTTTCTCAAATGCTCGGTGATGCTTAGAGGCATGTCAATGTGATCAAATTCATGAAGAGCCACCGAAAAGGGGAAGGTAGTAGCAGCGACAAGAAGGGGAAGAAGAATAAGGCTCCACCCGAGCAACCAACAGCCGACCAGAGTAAGAAACCTAAACCTGACAAATCCAAAGTCACAACCGAGAAGTTCTAGAGGTATACACCCCTGGTCACCACCATTGATGAGGTGTTGGACCAAGTCAGCAACCGAAATCTGTTGGTGGAACCACCTCCTTTGAAGGGAAGTAGAGCTAAAAGAGACTAGAACAAATACTGTAATTTTTACAAGGATATAGAACACAATACCTAGGACTGTATGTAGTTGAAGGACCAAATCAAAAGGCTTGTCTAAGATGGTCATTTGAAGGAATTCATCAAGCAAGTCTTAACTCCTAGCACCAATGTTAGGAGGAATGATCAATCGGCTCAAGAAGGGCAACCTTGGCCACATAATGATAGTGAGAATGGCCTGGACTCACCTAACACCATGCATACCATCTTTGGCAGGCCTTCATCTGGGACACCTCAAGTAGCTGGCAAGCATATGCTTGTAAGGCCAAGCTGGTTGAGAGGGAGGACCTCATGAATATGTTTGAGTATATTAATAAGATTTGTAGGTAAAAAGACATCTTCATTACCTTTATGGATGAGGAGTCTGATCGACTCATCCACCCTCACAATGATGCTTTGGTGTGCGAGCTCCAGATTACCAACAATATAGTCCGACAGGTGCTGATCGATAATAGTAGCTTAGTTGGTATTCTATTCAAATAGGCCTATGACAAATTAAACATCAGCAACATTGTACTAACCCAATCCAGACGCCTCTATACAACTTCACAAGGGAGTGTGTCCAAGCAATAGGCAAGATTTGCTTGCCAGTTACATTCGACAAAGGCAGGGCTTAGGTAACACATCTGGTGGAATTCCTCATCATATACAAACCCTCCCACCACAACATAATCATTTGGTGGCTGGCCCTCAACGCCCTCAAAGCTGTGGTCTCCACCTATTACATAGCAATGAAGTTTCCCACTAAGAATGGGGTTAGAGTAATAAGGTCAAGGTAGAAGGACTCCCGCGAGTGCTATGTCAAGGTCATTAAAGTAGCTGTAGCTTGGCAACTAACCGTCTTGGCCATTTTCAAGGTGGACGAGATAGCCTTTCCTACCAAGCAAGGACCTAAAATGCTATCCGACCTCAACCCATGGATGCTAGAAGAAGAAGAACAAGCCACACCGGTTGAAGATTTGGTGCCGTATCACTTAGGTCCCAAACACCTCTACCAAATGGTTCAACTCAGATCCCAGCTACAGTTTGAGATCCAGGCCAACCTGGAGAAGTTCCTAACAAAATATCAGGACATGTTCACATGGTCTCACAAGGACATGTTTGAGATCAACTGCAATAGGTCGCTTGGGTTCCTCTGTTCTTCTATTTTTTGACCGAGAGATCTCCTTGCCTTTCGATCATAAGAGCTCTTCCTTTTGCCTCTACCTTTCCTACCTCGACATCTCACTCAAAGACATATCTACAAGAAGGAAAAATCACCAAGTTAAGTTAAGCTCAGCAACACAAAAAAAAGAAGAAGAAAAAACTAGGGCAAACCTCTGATCTAGGGCTGGCTTGGCGGGTAAAGTAGTCTGATTACATTCCCAAGCTCTTTGTCAGCAATGGGCAGCCTTAAATTGAGGGAACCACCAAAAGAGTCCTTAGACCTTGACAATGATAGCTCCCCCACCGGCCACTCCAAAAGGTAGGTGCTTGGCCTTGAGACATCAACAGCACTGCACTCAGCAATGTTCACTTGCTCAGTTGGACGAGCAAGTGGAATGTCATCTTGGTAGGGGTTAATTGAGCTAGACGCCTTAAAACAGCCTTGATGAGCAATATTGGACTTTTGCAGCAAAAACACCCGTTGCTGAAAAGCTTCAGGCTTCGTATACAATTCCTCCATAGTTGCAATAATCCTACTCGATGCACATGGTCTCTTCACCACATATGTCTTTGTTCAAACCTCCTTGGGACCACTTGATCTTCAGGCACCACCTCATTGGCCTGGGACATCCAATTCCCCCTGAAATAAAACCACTTGAACCTCCAGAGCTTGCCCGAGTCTTGGTAGTTGAGGATGAAGTCCTTCCTGAAGCTAGTGAAGTAGTACCATCCGATCTACTAAGGAAGCCTCTTTACCTTGAAGACCTACTTAGAGGCCTTCCAAACGATGCACATCTAGATTAAGGATCTGTAGTAGTTTGGATTCAGTTAAGTAGGGCACATGTTCAAGTCATTTAAAGCCCATCGAAGAAACTGATGGAACAGAAGGCAAAGTCCTGCTCGAAAGAACTCTGCATACAAAGTAATGTACCTTCCAACGGGTCCAAGGCAACTCCCTCTCCTAAGGCTACATAAGGATGATATCATCGGGAATCTGATACTCTCGACCTAGGGTCTTAAGCCGACTTGGCGGCATCCCTGACGTATATCTTACGATCGAAGTTTGGCCAGGCTGATCTTTCTTATAGGCGACGATGCCCATATTCCTGGCCACCATGACGGGACTCTTAGCTTCCTCCTCCTTGTCCTCGACGTCAACACCCCTAGCTGGCACATCCTTACCTACAAACAATTGATGGCTACTTCTCCCATTATTGGAGTAAACACCTTGATGCCCTGGGCTGATGTGGTTGGCACATCAAAGGCTATCACCAAGTTAACACATTCTTGGGTGGTAACGCGAGACATGCCTGTTAGACATGTATGCCTTAAGAAGTAAAAATGTAATATGTTTTTAGAAAAATTTTTATCAATAAAGAGTTTTTTTTATTATTTATATACCAAATTGTTGTCCTCTTTATGTTCATATTTGTTGAATGTATGATAAGTAAACAAATGTCTGACACTGTCAATCTAAGCCTTTAGAATCAGACATATGATGAAAAGATTGCAGAAGACATGATTCTAAAAGTGATGGTCTAAATCATAACGCAATTGAGAAAATAAAGCTGGACGCTTTATTCATGCAAAGATTGTTATGTTGTCTATATCCCCAACGGGAGATGGTTTGTCTTGGCCATCGGAGGTGGACTCTACGAATATAAACATTGGTACATTGTCACAAGTGACGATGTATTAGATTAGGGTATAAAGTTAATTGATTTGGATTAATAATTTTATGTCGGCAAATCAATTTACTTTAGACAATCATATGTGTTGTATCTTATTCTTGAGATGAATAATGGGTCCATTGTCTTGACTTATGTCTTTTGATGTACCAAAGGGTGACATCCACATTTTATGTTGGTACGTATGCTTGTATGTTGGAGACATGACTCTTGATAGCGTAGACTTGCTATTCATAAATAAGGAATCTATAGCTCCTCTTTAGGAGTCGATGATATCCTTTTATATGTGTTATCTTATAGTTGGAATACTAGAGCACTCAACCATATGGATACATTAGTGTAACCCAATGGTATACTATCTTTGGATGGTAGGTTTTTTAATGGTGAGATAATGGAGCGTAAGAGAAAAATAATCGGGAAGGTAAGATAGAATTTATCCCCAAGTCAATTATGGATATCCTATGGGGATATGATACATTATAATATGTCATGGAGACTTAGCTATCGGGCTTCAAAATTTTATATAGTTCGAGAGTGCAGCTCTAAGCTTTTAGTTGAGTAGTGTTAGAGTTGATAATTATAAAATATATATTTGAGATATTGAGTTTCATAATTATCGAGAGCTTTAACTATACCGGTTCATCAGGTCCTTATTACTAGCTCATAAAAAATCCTGTAATGATATGGCGTGCTTTTCCAATAAATTGATGACTTATGTTCAATTTTTAGATTGGCTACAATTCAATAAGATCAGATAATTCATGCCTGTTTATTGGTTGAATTAGCTTTGTGAAAAATTAATTCAAATAAACTTGTTAAATATCCAAAATATTATTTTTCTAGAGATTATCTAGATATTGTTGTTTTAATCAGATAACTTTTCTATTGGGTTATTTAAATTAAAACTGAGGCTTTATCTAAAGAATCTTGGGTGGAAAATAAAATATTCATAGGGATCATTTAACGTAAGTTTGGCAGGCCGGTTTTCAATGTTCGGCCTGTCAACGGAGTAAGTTTGACAAGCTGATTTACCAGTTTGGCTTGTCAACCGAACAATAATTTGATTACGTGTTATCACACATTTTTACTAGATATTGATCTAGATTCAAATTTTTGAAGCTTAATCTGATAAGGACCAACCTAGGGATGAACTCTATAAATAGGGAGTGAGACTTATAAGTTTTTTAGATCAGTCAAAAAATATAGAGTGAGCACTTTGTCTGTGAGTCTTTGAAACTCCCTTGAGAGCTATTGTTCACAAATCACGAACCTTAGTCCTGGGTTTTCTCATTTGGTTGGACGGAGAGTCATTGGGGAAGAGTTGTAAGTTATGCGCCTACACGCACTCCAATCGTGGATAGAGAATAGCAAAAAAGACCTGTTGGTTGAGGCTTTTCTAGAATATTCTTCTTGTTAGACATTTTTGCCCTAATGAGTGAAAATGTAATATATTTTTGGAGACATTTTTTACCAATAAAGAGTTTATTTATTATTTATATACCAAATTATTGTCCTCTTTAAGTTCATATTTGTTGAATGTCTGATAAGCAAATAAAAGTCTGAGACTGTTGGTCTAAACCTTTAGAATCAGGCATATGATGGACATATTATGTGGAAGACATGATTCTATAGGTGATGGTCTAAATTATAAGATTTCCAATTGAGGAAATAAAGTTGGGCACTTTATTCATGCAAAGATTGTTATGTTGCCTATATTCCTAACAGGAGTTGGTTTGTCTTGGCCATCGAGGTAGACTCCACAAATAGAAACATTAGTTCATTGTTATAGGTGACAATGTATTGGATTGGGACATAAAGTAATTGATTTGGATTAATAATTCTATCTCGACAAATCAATTCACAGTCGACAATTATATGTATTATATCTTAATCTTAAGTTGAATAGTGGGCCCGTTGTCTTGACTTATGTGTTTTGATGTACCAAAGGATGACATCTATATTTTTTCATGGTACGCATACCTATACGTTGGAGATATGACTCTTGATAGCGTAGGCTTGTTATTCATAGATACAGAATCCATAGCTCCTCTTTAAGAGTCGATTATATCTTCTTATATGCGTTATCTTGTAATTGAAAAACTGGATCATTCAACCATTTGGATACATAGGTGAAACTGAATGGTAGACTATCTTTAGATGGTAAGTTTTTCGATGGTGAGATAATAGAACGTAAGAGAAAAATAATCAGGAAGGTAAGACAAAATTTATCCTCAAACTGATTATGGATAATCCTATGGGGATATGACACATTATGATATGTCATAGAGACTTAGCTATTCAGGCTTCATAATTCTATATAGTTTGAGAGTGCAGTTCTAAGCTTTTAGTGGAGTAGCGTTAAAGTTGATAATTATGAAATGTATATTTGGGATATTAGGTTTTATAATTATCAGAAGCTTGAACTATATAGGTCCATTAGGTCCCCTTTGCTAGCTCATAATAAATCCTGTAACTATAGGACGTGCTTTTCTAACAAATTGATGACTTATGTTAAATTATTAGATTGACTGAAATTCGATAGGATTAGATAATTCATGTCTATTTATCGGTTGAATTAATTTAGTAAAAATTGATTTAAGATAAACTTGTTGAATTATCATAATAATTATTTTCCTACAGATTATCTAGATATTGTTGTTTTAATTAGACAACTTCTTTATGGGTTATGAATTAAAATGAGACTTTATCCAAAGAATCTTGGGTGGAAAATAAAAGATTTATAGGAATAATTTATCATAAGTTTGGCAGGCTGATCATCAAGTTCAGCCTATCAATGGGGTAAGTTTGGCAGGCCAATATGCCAGTTTGGCCTGCCAACTGAATGATATTCTGATCATGCATTTTTACATGATTTTATCAAATATTGATCCAGATTCAAAATTTTTGGGTCTTATTTGATAAGGACTAACCCCTAGGCCAACCTCTATAAATAAGGAGTGAGACTCATAAGTTATTTAGATCAGTTGAGAGATCAAGAGTGAGTACTCTATACTGTGAGTCTTTGAAACTCCCCTAAGAGCTATTGTTCACAAATCACAAACCTTAGTTTTGGGTTTTCTCAATTGGTTGGAAGGACAGTCTCTAGGGAAGAGCTATACATTGTTTGCCTGCATGCACTCCGATTGTGGATAAAAAATAGCAAAGAAGACTAGTTGGTTAAGGCTCTTCTAGAATGTTCTTCTTTTCATGGATTGCGGGAGCTTTTCGGCAAACAAGGTCAGTAAGATTTAGTTAATTTATGCATGTAGCGTGTCAAACTATTTGGAAAATACTTTGATTAAAATTTTTAAAATTTTCGCTACGTATTATTTTTTCAACAATAGGTATCAGAGCCATAGTTTTTACATAAATTTACAAATTGTGATCATGCAATATGTATAAATTATGTGATCTTGATCTCTCATATGCTTGAATTTATTTTTTAGAGAGTTTGCACTCTAGTGTTTCTATATATTTATGTTGTCATGGGATTATATGATGAATGTTTATCAATGAATTATTGTTGATTAAATTATTATATAATTATTTATTAATTAATTAATTTATGTCGGTTATGGTTTATTAAAAGCTAGAATGTGTGTCTAGGTTTTTCATGTAATTAGATCGCATCTATCATCATCATCTAGGAATTATTATTTAATTTTAAATTTATAAGAATTTTGCAATCAAATAATTATTTGGAGAAGATGCATCTTCTGGGATCGGTAGGCTGTCCACAGGGCATAATTTTGACGGTTCTAGCGACAAGCTAAACTTTCATGTTTAGCAGGCCAATCTGTCATGACTAGTAGGCTGAACTGTGAAGTTCAACAGGCCGAAGGGTCATGACCAACAGTTCGACTGTATAAATCGGCATACCAGTAGAGGGCTATGAATTTTTTTTTAGAAAAGGTGTGATTTTTTTGTGTAGTTTTGATTTTATTTTTGGCACAATTATGAGAAACATTAAATTTGGATATGACCAGAAATATGGAGTATTTGATCTATGTAGAATTGAAGACTTGAAGATGGAAAATACATGAAGAAGGATGCAATTTGAAGATTCAAGGAAGAAGAATTGATGATATGTTTTGATTTATCTCTTGTAATCTTTATTTTATATTCTCTGAGGTGTGTCCATAATATTATGGCTGTTTATTATTATTTTGCTCATAGCTTTGCATGATTGCTTTGCTTGTTTGCATTATGATATGATTTGCCATGTATGTTGATAACATGTCATACAGAATAGGGAGGACCAATCATTAAAATTTATTGATGCATGTTTTTAAAATGAAACCTTGATTTTAAAAGATTGAGTGGGATAACGTTTTTGAAGAGAGGACCCACATCCTCCATCGTTGGTCTATAGGTAGTACATGGTGGTTCCGACCCCTGGGATGGGACTTCATAATGTACCAAGTTGGATCTCTAAGAGGATAAGGTATTTTAGCATGATTTAGCATTGCACATCCCTAGGTGGTGATTATAAATGATGGATAAAATATTGAAACGATGGTTATACACTCATGTTGATTTTATTATTAACCACCCCTAGGAGCTCTATTAATAAAATTGATGGTCATAAAAATGATTATTAATGTATGCTGGACCATGTGAGTCCAAGATGGCATATATTATTCAGGAGGGTATCTGTGTTCCTAGTTGAATTTGGCAAGTCTCCCCTAGGCGGCTTGTTGAATTCCGAGTTAAGAATTATAGTTATAAGGTTGTGATATTTTCAAGGTTTTGACACATAAACACATTATATGTTTTACATGATTGTGTTATCTTACTAAATTATTATGGTATGTTTGCTTATGTTTGATATATGTTTCTTTATTGTAGATTAAAAATGTCTAAAAATGCTTAATCTTCAATATTTGACAAAAACAAATTAACCGATGAGAACTATAATGATTGGAAATGGAACCTAAACATCGTCCTATCCTTTGGGAAACTTAAATTTGTCTTGACAACTCCGTGTCCTCCTGAGCCTACGGGAGATTCCACTAATGAGCAAATCCAAACGTATGATCGTTGGAAGGATGCTAATGATCAGGCCTACTGTTATGTTATGACCAACATGAATAACGTGTTGTAGGCTCAACATGAAGATTATGAGACTGCTAGGCAGATCTTGGATAATCTTGAAGACCAGTTTGGAGGCCAGGCCCTAACAAAATGGCAAGGGGCTCTTCAAAAACATCTAAACTGCAAACAAAGACTGAGGAGATCTATAAAAGAGCATATGATGTTGGTCATGTGTTACCTCGCTGAGGCTCAAAGCAACGGAGCTGACATTGATGCTAAAACACAGATGACTATGGTTTTTGAGATTCGCTCTATGGAGTTTATCCCATTTAGAACCACATTTAATTTGAGCAATAGATAGGATATGACCTTAACTAAGTTAATGAAGCGATTATAGGAGTTCAAAATTTTGATCAAGGAATCTCCTGTAGGTGGCAAGGCTAACTTGACAGCTGCATTTGGTTTCAATCCCAACCCTGGGAATGGAAAGAAGCAACGGGCCAAGAACAGGAAGCCTTCTATTCCTGCAAATGGCAAGAATAAGAAGAATAAAAAGAAGAACCCGAAGAAGCTCAAGTGCTTTTTCTGCAGGAAGGTCAGGCACATAAAGAAGAATTACAAAGACTTCCTTTCCTGAGGAGGTAGGTGTGATCTTCTCGTTGTTGAAACTTGTTTAGTTGAGGAATCCAATGACACTTAGGTCATAGATTCTGTGGCAACTAATCATGCTCGTGTTTCTCTACAGGGGTTCAAAGAAACAAGAAGTCTGCTATATAAAGACTTCATGCTTTGGATAGGCGATGGATCCTTGGTGTTGGCTGAAGTAGTGGGAGACATCTATCTTTACTTTAATAATTATAGGAGTTTATTTTTGCGATATTGTTTTTATGCTTCTAAACTTAAAAAAAATTTAATTTCTGTAGCTTGTTTATTTAAAGACTCTTATGTAGTTTCTTTTAATAATAAAGTGGTGATTTGTAAAAACTAATCTTTTATTTATGATGGATAGATGCAAAACAATCTATATTTAATCAAACCTAAAATGGACTTACTGGTTAACACTGAGGTTAATGATAATAACTCTAAAAGACTTAAAACTTCTCACTCTAATAAGACTTATCTTTAGCATTTACGACTAGGTCATATTAACCTAAATAGGATTCAAAGGTTGGTAGGGGATGGACCTTTAGGTCACTTAAAGGTAGAATCTATACCACAATGTGAATCTTGTTTGAAAGATAAAATGACCAAAATACCATTTAGGTCTAAAGGCAATAGGGTTTAAGCGGTTTTAGAACTTGTACATAGCGATGTTTGTGGACCTATGAAGATCCGGCCATAAGGATGGTATAAGTACTTTGTCACTGTTATTGATGATTACTCAAGATATGGGTATAGGTACCTAATGCATCATGAAAGCAAAACTTATGATAAGTTCAGGGAGTTTTGGGCTAAAGTGTAAGAGCAACTAGGTAGACCTATAAAGGTACTTCGATCCGATCGAGGTGATGAATACCTTTCTGATGAGTTCGTGAGACACATATTAGAAAATGGGATTTTATTCCATTTTACTACGTGGGGCACTTCGCAATATGGTGTGGCTGAGAGAAAGAATAGGACTTTATTGGACATGGTCAAGTCCATGATGAGTTATTCATGATTGCCTTTGTCCTTATGGGGATATGCACTACAAATTGCATGTTATCTTTTGAACAATGTGTTGGAATTAAAATATGAAACACAACGGAAGGAACAGATTGTGACAAACAAAAATTTTCTAAAAACTTTGTTCATCGGGAATAGATATATAATTTTAATTAATAATAGAAAGCTTTAGGAATCTTACTAACCTTTTGAAGACTAGCAGGGTATCCTAGCTTTCCTCTCTGGCACCACGATCTTCCAATCTAGGCCTCCACACAAATGGAAAGACAAGTGGGTGTCAAACTGCAAGAATGAATTTTCCTCACACTTTTTTGAATCTGCTATGTACTCAATACATGAGATAGCATACATTTTTTTTTCAGAGAAGAACTCTCAGTTTTTCTTTCTGAGTATTTTGCAAAAGTTACGTGAATGAAAAAGTCTTGAGACAACTGTTATCTCTCCCTTTTTATATCTGAGCCATTACTCACTTTTCAATTGACTTTCAATTTGAAATAACCACCATATCATATAAATAGGAAAAGTATATATTTTGCATGATTGTAACCTTTTTACTTTCTCCCTTTTTTTTAATAAGTCGAATAAAAAAAAAATTCATTTTGCTCTTACTTATATATATATATATATCCTAAAAAGGTTTACGTGAAATGTAAAGTTACGTTTTCTTTTTATTTTATTAATATATATATATATATATATATGAATGTTTACGGAGGCAACTTCCTTTCTTTCCTTTTTTTTTAATATTAATAAATCACTGATTCGTCTACATATATATATATATATATAAAGTAAAAATAAAAAGTAACATTTGTTTATATATATGTATATATTATAAAATCTTATATATATAAAAAGATTTGGTTCAAAACCATATATATATATATATATATATGTCTAAATCTAAATTCAAAAATAACTCACATTTATTTAAGAATAGATTTTAAAATTAATCAATTAATTAATTAACTAATACTCAGTTAAATGTGCCAACATTTATCACATTACATTAAGTGTCACAGAGAACATTTTTCTGTGTCATATTAATAATTTCAAGTGTGAAATAATTAATTCAGAATTCAATAATTCTAAACTAATTATGCAAAATTTATTTTATGCATAAATCCAATATAGTGTTACTGAGGTTGTATTGGGGACCTATGGGCCTATAACCTAACTCCAATAAATTTGACAATTAATTAAACTCTTTGATTAATGTGTCAAATTTATTAGTTTCAGTGTTACTCCACTAAAAACCTAAAACTAAACTCTTCAGGTTATAGTAAAATTACTCAAAGAAAATAAGCGAGTAGTCCATTGATATAATCATTATATATAAGTCAATCTTCCATAAATAGTTCATAATAAGAGCTAGGTTCAATTTTCATTTACCTCTCTTATTATATCTTTATCCTTGAGTTCCAATAATCCTCTAATGAACAGTTAATTCATAATCTTATTATCAACGAGCGGTCTACTGTTCAAACCTTGAATTATCACTCAAGATAACTATATGGCAAATGGATGTAAAGACTGCCTTTTTGAATGGCTATCTAGAGGAAAACATCTATATGGTGCAACCAGAAGGGTTTGTAGTCAAAGATCAAGAGCAAAAAGTTTGCAAGTTGTAGAGGTCCATCTATGGACTCAAGCAAGCTTCAAGATCTTGGAACTTGAGATTTGATAAGGCGATCAAATCTTATGGTTTCAATCAAAATATTGATAAACCTTGTGTGTACAAGTACATCAAAGATAAGAAGGTGGTCTTCTTAGTCTTTATGTAGATGATATTCTACTCATTGGGAATGATGTACGCGTATTATCTAATATAAAGAAATGGCTCACCAACCAATTCCAAATGAAAGATTTAGGAGAGGCAAGTTATGTTCTTGGAATCCAACTCATAAGAGATCGCAAGAACAAACTGTTGGCGCTGTCTCAGGCATCATATATTGATAAGGTAATTATCAGATTTTCGATGCAAAACCCCAAGATAGGTAATTTACCTACACGTCATGGAGTTTATCTTTCAAAAGAGCAGTGTCCTAAGACACCTCAAGAGGAAGAATATATGAGACGGGTACCCTATGCATCTGTAGTGGGAAGTCTAAAGTATGCCATGTTGTGTACAAGACCTGACATTTGCTATGTAGTGGGTGTAGTCAGTCGATATCAATCCAACCTAGGATTAGATCATTGGGTAGCGGTTAAATATATTCTCAAGTATCTCAAGAGAACGAGAAACTATATGCTGGTATATTCCGATGAAAATTTGATTCCCATTGGCTACACTGATTCTGATTTTCAATTAGACAAAGACACACGTAAATCTACGTCTGGATCAGTGTTTACTTTTTGTGGTGGAGCCATAGTTTGGAGAAGCATCAAACAATCTTATATTGTTGATTCAACTATGGAAGCTGAATATGTGGCTGCTTGTGAAGCAACTAAAGAAGCTGTTTAGCTTCATAAATTCTTAAATGATCTAGAAGAAGTTCCAGGCATGGATAAACCACTCACACTGTATTGTGATAATAGTGGTGCAGTGGCAAATTCAAAAGAACCAAGAAGCCACAAAAGAGGAAAGCATATAGAGAGAAAATATCATTTGATTAGAGAAATAATACATTGAGGTAATGTGGAAGTTGTGAAGATAACGACAGATAACAACCTTGCCGACCCTTTCACCAAGACGTTACCTGCAAAGAGCATCGAGGCACACTTGGAAGGCGTAGGTCTTAGAGATATGTCTCACCTGCTTTAGGGCAAGTGGGAGATTGTTGGGCTTGGTGCCCTAAAAGCTGTGATATTATAAATATTATTAACAAATAAATAAAGTGACATTTATAATTATTTTGGTTACTTATATGTGTTATGAATACATTTATAAACATCAAGAAAATTTCATGATTATTTGTGTGACTATAAATTTAGCATATAAGTGTTATATGCTTAGGGATAAAATTTATAGATAATAATCTAAATAGTCTGTAATAATTAATTAAAGTTTGGGATCTTTAATTAAATATTAGAAGTTCGGTCCAATCTCATTTAGAATGAAATAGTCATTATCCAGACTATTAATGTAGAAACATTGGATTGGAGGTACTTTATATAATGAGATTATATAGGACTGGACCAGATAAATTATGAATCTCTAATAATCATCCGTTACAAATAGAGTATTCAAATTTATCACTATGATGATCATATATTTGACAGTCTTAATCCTGAGTATTTATT
>CAMOHE010006915.1:770-19304 GCA_946598075.1 Artocarpus hirsutus
GAATCAGATTTGAATTACAGACATTATCTAGATTATCTGAGTCATATTCAAATTACAGTTTACCCTATTTACAATCTGACTCTATCTCGAAGTCAACAGATATATATATATCTGCTTTAGGGTTTTTAGCCGAATTAAGAAGAAAAAAGGTGTTCTATCATTCTAAAAGGGCGAAAAACATTAAAACCCTAAAATTAGAGAGAGTCTTTTAATGCAAAAGAGAGGGTGCTAGCACACTAATTTGTTTTTGAGAAAGTCTGCTCGTGTGGATACCTGCAGAGGGTGTTGCTCTAAGTAACAACGTCTGAATCCGATCCCAAATACTAAAAGCTCGAGTTAGGGTGTCACCGGAGTGAACCCGCTCTCTTCCTTCGAGAATCTTGCCTTTTTGTCGTCATGGTAAGATTCTATGACTTTCTTATCAATCTAATCGAATTGCATGGATCCTACGAGGGTTTTATGAGAATTAATTTTTAATTTTCTGCTACGTATTTGAATCACAAAATCCAACAAAACCCAACAAAAACTTCATCTCTAAGGCATTGTCAATTATCAATGATTGTTTTTGGAATAAAGATCACAAATTGGGAATTTCGACAGATGTTCTTCTTTCATCAAGAAGCCAAATCTGCATTGATGAGACTATAAAAGTGTACATTTTATAGAGCTACAATTATTCATTTATGCTTTTATTGCTTTAAACCTCTAATTAATAGCATTTTAGTGTTAAACAATATTTTAATGTCTTAGTGCAAAAAATATGTTTAATTATGTGTTTTTAGTGTGTTTTTATCTTTAAATATATTTTTGATAATTTTTAGCAGTGTTTTTGGGTGTAAAATATTAATTTAGTTTGAAATTAATTAAAACCATAAAAAATAATGTGTTATGATTTTATTTTTAGTCTTAATATATTGTAAAATATGTTTGTAGTTTGTAAATATATTCCTGAGTGATATATTTATAAAAATATTTTTGAGTGATATATATTATATTTGTGTGAAACCATATAGGTCCATTAATTTTATAAGCTTATTTTCATTTTATGTGTCTTTTGTGTGTTTTATTGTAAAATACATATTTTTATAGTTATTATGTCTGTAAAATAATTAATGTGTTTATTTTGTTTTTAGATTTGAAATTTGACTTAAAATGAAGCAAAATTGCATAAAAATGGGCAAAATAGAATAAGAAATGTTTAAGAAATCAAAATAAATCCAAATTCTAAAAAGCAATACACATGGCATTACCACAACTACAAGATCAGCCACCAAACCCATCTGGACCATCCATACGTTGCTTAGCCATAGGCGCGTCAAGCTCAAGTTAGCAATGCAGCCAATGCACGTGGAGCTGTCTTTGACTGTTTCAGATTAGGTGCAACAATTCACATGTGATCTCGACCAGTTGCTCACTGCTAATCGTCTGATTGGTTTTCCAACTAGATCCAATGGTCTATGTAAGCCCACGCATTGTCCCAATTGGTCCTACATGCTCCTCACATGTCAACCATTAGATGAAGTCATTTTGTAACGCCCTGAAATTAATTAAGTGATATTAGCAAGTGAAATGGTGGATTAGTATCCCATAATGAATGTTTTAAACTTAATTTGATCATTTTGTGAAATTTCTAGATTTAAGTTGTCTTTGATTATTTTAATGACTTTTAATTACTCTTAATTATTTTAATTGTTATTTTGAATATTTGGAACAAAACAATTTGTCAAAAGTCAAATATATCTCATTTTACAAAACTGTGGACGGCACACGATTTTCACACAGTGAAACTGCCCATTTCTCTCTCTATTTAAACCTCTCTCTCTCTTCCTTTCTCCCTCCCACACTCAATCTCACTTTCTCCCTCTCTCTTTTTCTCTCGCTTGTATCTCTCTCTTCTCCCCGTCTCTCTTTCTCTCTCTTTCTCTCAAAATTTTTGAATAAAAAATCAAACCCAAACTTTGGATTAGTGGATTGGAGGCTCGAGAACTCAATTGAGCAACTGAAAACATGATTTGAATTCCGAATCCAAGGTTAGTTTTCAAATTTCAAAAAAAAACTTTTTCAATTTTTCAAATTTCCTTGCATTTTGAAATATAAGCTTATTTTAACTTAGAAAACCTCTAATCTAAGTTAGAGGACCTTAGAATAACTAGAATCTAAGCTTAGTTTAAAGAAAAACGGATTTAAACCAAGATTTTTCATTTTTCTCCATTTTTCCTATTTTTGAATTTATTTAAAATCATTGTGTAAATCTTGTTTAATTGAGTTCAAAAATGTTTATATTGTTTTTCTACCATCTATAGACGTTTTTCATGCCTGGGATTTGAGAAAACAAGTTGAAATTGAAGATTTGGGCTCAGGAGGCCGAGAACCCGTGCTTGAAAATTTCTAAAATTTTCTAGTTTGGTAGGCCAGATTCATGAGTTCGACAGGCTAGATTCATATGACCGGCAAGCTGAACCTAAAAAAGTTTGACCGACCGGACTTGGTTTTTAGTTCGGCCGGCCGAACCAGGGTGACCGGCAGACCGACCAAGCATGGTGAAATTTTGTTATTTTTCACCTGTTTTCACCGTTTTGAACCTCGATTGAGATTCTGACTTTGTAAATTGATTTTATAAACTTAAAAGGCACACTAGGACACCATGAAACAGTTTAACAGCATAAGGTACCTTAAACTAGATACTAATGGACTTAGTTATTATACATTTAAGGTTGTTCGTGGATCCGCAAAGCTAACATATAGTGGACCGTGATTTTGGTGTGGGACACCAGCACGAGTAACGAGGTAGGACTTCTACCCCTTTTCTTGATAGCCAAGTTTTAAATGATTTTGGCCTTAAAATGATTTCTTTCAAAAAAAATGTTTTCAACGAATGATTGAAAGGTGATTTACATGAATTGTTTTACAAACAATTGAACAAGATGATTTTCACAATGAATCACATAATGAATGTAAATGACTACACCCAATAAAAATGAGATTTTAATAAATATAGAAAGATATAAAATAGGCATGATACGCATATCAGAGATCGGGTCATGTAGTGTGCGACCTTAGGGGCAGGTCCCGAAACCCAACTGGGCCACTACGGTGGTGATTCATATATGGTTTGCTTAGGAAAAGAAAATAATATTCTTTTTGGTCAACCAATAAATAGTTTTGGTAAGATTAAATTTTATTTATTCATTTATTTAAGTCTATTTTCTAATTACTTCTTTGAATAATGAAACCATCCTTAAAATTAAATGTTTTTAAATATAGTCCTATTGAGTCTTTTGCTCACATTTTCGCATTTTAAAACCTTCCCCCTCTAGGTGGATATCAGCTTAGGATCAGAGAAGAGTCCATAGACAGGACATTTGATCAGTAGAAGTACCAAGTAGGTTATTTAAATTATAATATAATCAAAGCATGTATAACTTTAACTTCCACTTTTATTTTGGACTGTAGTTGTAATTTAATATTGTTGCTACTATGTGTGTGCACAAGTTGTGAGTCAATGGGACTCAACACATATTCCTTTATTCTTTATTATTTTATTTCATTTCATTTTTATCTTATTTGTTTAATTATCATAAATGTTTGTTTAAAAAGGATTTTAAATTATCGCTATTTCTTAATTAATTAATTTCTTAAACCCATGTTTAATTAAAATTTCTACTCAATTAACTCAATCAAATTGCCACGTCACCTTTTGTACTCTAGGGCATGACACATTTTCGCACCTCCCACGATCCAGATCGTATCATATCGTATCTATGCATCCCTGCTCCACACTACACATGGATCTTAGACTAAGATGAGTAAAATGAAGAAGGCCGAAAAACGTGAAAGAAAAGAAGAAAATAACATAAGCCAACCTACTTCATGAATTTCTGTCCACCATGGTATCCCATAATGCTATCATTTACCTATAAAATGGAGCTTAGGCCTCTATTGCAACCATTCATTTAAAGCATAATCAAATTATGCTTACATTTCACTTTCATATTTTCTTTTAGAACTTGTAGAAATGTTGAGTAAGCTAGGCTAGAGTAGTGTGGTGAGGCAAGAGATATATTTATATGTATAATTATTTGGTGTAGTTTTGATTCTATGATACTGTTGTGATGCTTATATTTCAACAAAAATATTATTCTCTCACATTCAAAATCAATATTGTTGTGCGGTCAATTTTTATATAAATTCAATCATGCTTTTTTTATGTATTAATTAATTTACATAATAATATTAATATTATTCTTTCATAGAATATCTCTTATTGTAGTATTTTTGGAGGTAGGTATATTGTTGCTGTCAGGTATTTCATAAAATATAGTTTTGTTGGTTTTAATGTAAATATTATTCTAATAAAATACATTAATTTTGATTAATTTCATCTTTTCTATCTTATAATCGTGATAATTAATTTTGTAGTGACAACGGTTTTATCTATCACAATATGTGCTTTCAATTTAATGTTTTTATAAAATATCTCTTACAGCATTATTGCTTGCAATATTGTCACTTTTGGATATTTTATAAAACTAACATGGATATTTTATTGGGAAAAGAATTAATTAGTCAAATGCTTTAGAAATTTAATTAGAATCAAAATCCATACTAGCAATAAACATATAAAGACACCTCACCATTTCAATTGTATGTTTTAAACTTTAAAATTTGAAATCGCCAAAAATATATTTTCGTCTTTTTAAACTTTATTTTGTTACTTACTTACCTCTTAAAACATTAAAATTTGCCAATTTTGCCATTTGAAAATTTCATCTCCTTGTGGATACAATTTTGGGTGACACATCAAAATTTAGCACCGTTGCCAGAGAGGTGCTACATTGCGTCAAATTGCCAAATTAAATGAAACAACAGGTAAGTAATCTGTCTTTATCATATAAAGATTGTAACTATGATTATTTTAATTTGTAGCTTAGTAACTTAGTTAAATAAGTTACTATTCACATAGGTTCTTGTACACTATTCAAAAAATTTTCAAAAAAAGAAAAAAATATAATAAAAAAGAAATTTATTGTTAGCTTCTGTAAATATTTTGTGCTTTATTTTCAAACTTTATTTAGGTTGTGCGATTTTGTTGCTTGTTAATTTTAGGTTTAGATTTAGGTTTTTGAACTTAGAAATAAAATTTAATAAAATTTTAGATCTAGGTTCTTCATAAAACTTAAAAACTAAATTGTGGTTTTGAGGAAGAATACACTTTAAAAAAGTTCTGTCTAGGGGCAGTTCCTTGGTTCAAAAAATTTTCCCATAATCAGTTACTTTTGGAGATTCTCTCAACACTAGTCCTTTCAAGAATGTTGTTTTGACTAAAAGGTTAGGTTTTAAGGAAGCTTTGCTCCAATCTTTCTTGGGAACATTCTTGAAAGATATAAATCCTGATTCTTGCTCAATAAACAAGATGAATATTTTTCATCTAGTACTTTATTCATCTCGAATAGAGAAAAGCTAAACAATTTGTATTTTGTCTTTTGGTTTGATAATTGAAGAAACCATAAAATTAAAAAAACAAAAAAAAAAAAACACTTAGGGTTAATCCATCGACAAAGAGATGGACTAAGGTGATTTGCTAAAGGTCCAAAATTAGGGAACCCAAGTGAACAATTGTCAAACACTCCTTCATATTCTCCAACTTCACTACCAACAACCTCAATTCTGAATTCATTAATAATGGTGCAACATGAAGAAAATCCCTAAAGGAAATAGTACCTGCATCCATCTTGCACTTCCAATCCATCATGTATCATATTTCCACCAAATGTGCCACAACAAGATTTTGAGCCTAGCATGATTCAACTTTTTCCAACCTTTCATGGGAAAGAAAGCAAAAATTCTTATGTGTATATTCTTGAATTTGAGAAAGTAGTAGCCACTTTTCGTAGTCATGCTGCCGTTGTTGATTTCACCAAACTAAAATTCTTTCCATTCTCTTTAAAAGATAAAGCTAAAAACTAGCTCTATTATTCAAGACCTTGATCTATTGGATCATGGGAAGAAATGACAACTGTCTTCTTCAACAAGTACTTCTCACATCATATGACCAATGATCTTAAATGACAGATCTCAACTTTTTCTTAGAAAGATAATAAAATACTCTATCAAGTTTAGGAAAGATTTAAGGACTTGTTAAACCAGTGTCCTCACCATGAATACGAGAGTTGGCATTTTATCAGCTTCTTCTACAATGCACACAAGTCGAGAGCATCAATTATGATGTGCAATGAAGAATTTCTACACAAAGACATCGATGAAGCTATGGAGTGCCTAAATGATTTGGTAGAAAAAGTTCATACTTGGACTAAACCAAGTGCTACAAAAAGTACCAATAGGTATTGACCAGCTGGAGTTTACCAATTAAAGGAAGAGGATAACCTCAAAATTCAAGTTCATAATCTCACAAGATATATTGAGGCCCTCAAGGAAAAGGATGGTAGAGGAATCCACACGGTCTTAAAGATTGATTCCTATGGTACATGCTTTGTGTGCGAGAGGGTTGAACATTAAGCACAAGATTGTCCCACTTATGGTGAAATGAAAGGATTGTACAAGGAACAGTGTAATGGCTTAGGCACGTACATGAAACCTTTTACACCCTACTCAGAAATCTACAATTCTAGCTAGAGAAACCATACAAATATCAGCTAAAGGAATTCAAATCACATATAATCATCTAGAAATCAAAGGATAAATAAAAAACAAGCACATCTATAGAGGGAATATGGTGCCCCTTAGAGTACCCACACCCATCAAGTAGACCTCTTGAGGACACTTTGCATGCATTCATTGAGGCATAAACCAAGGCAAATCAAAGGATAATAGTAGTTCTCACACAGCTGGTGGAAGAAAACAAAGACTTCAAGGGTCAAATCACGAAATTAACTAGATCCTTAGCAATTCAAGAATGCAGTAAATTTTTGTCTAAACCTCAACCCAGTCCAAAAGGACAACACATGGCACAAACCTCTAAATTTGAAATGGATAGCATCAAAGAGGTTAACTTTGTCACAATTTGCATCGGCAAAATACCAAATGCTCTGTCAACAAGCACTACAGACATGAGTAGTGAGGAAGAGGTCCCACAACAAGAAGAAAAAGTGAGCAAGCTTCTGGTGAAGGTCCTTTTCCCTTAAGCACTTTGACCTATGGGGAAAATACCAGAAAGTCATGAAGAGCTCTTAGAACATTTAAAGAAAGTTCAAATCAACCTTCCTTTGTTGCATATAATCAATCAAGTGTCAACATATGCCAAGGTTATCAAAGACCTATGCACTGTGAAAAGAAAGAACCATGTGAAAAAGATTACATTCTTCACTGAACAAGTAAGCACATACTAGAACAGAAAGCACCACTCAAGTACAAGGATCCTGGATGTCCCAAAATCAAGTACCACATAGGAATGCATGAATTCACACAAGCCTTGTTAGTCCTAGAAGCAAGTGTCAACCTTATGCCTTATTCAATTTACTTGTAACTAGGACTTGGATGGATAAAGTCCAAATATGTTGTCTTGCAACTAGCCGATAGATCCATCAAACAACCTTGAGGGATAATGGAAGACATTTTTTTGCCAATCGTTAAGTTTTATTACCCTATGCACTTTCTTATCTTCGATATCTAGTGTGAGGTAAACATAGGATCAAAAATTCCTATCATTCATGGAAGACCTTTTCTACCAAAAATTAATGGTCCCATTAATTGCGAGAATGGTCTCATGAAAATCTATTTTGGGAACAAGACCCTTGAAGTGAATACTTTCCACATTGGAAAACAACCACAAAGTGATGACGAGTGTTTTTACACTAAAATCATCGACTAAGCTATTCTAGAAGAATTTCGAGTGCAAACTAATGAACTTGAAAAATTCCTTCAAAATTCTACGCCTAAAAGTCCCAATCCCATCTCTGACATTTTTGAAGATTCATTAGAAAAAGGAACAAAGTTTTAGCAACCATGTTTTGAAGAACTACCACCGAAAAAAAAAGCCAAAACCATCAATTGAGGAAATCCTAAAAGGTAAGTTATCCTAACTTCTTGGAAGGACTGAAACATGTATTCTTAGGAATTGATGATTCTTTCCCTGTCATCATTTCTTCTAAACTTAATGAATTACGAGAACAACAATTAATCAACCTGTTGCATGAACACAAAGCTACATTGGGATGGATGACAATTGATATCAAGGGTACTAGCCCCTTGATCTGCTGTCATCATATCCATTTGGATGAAGGAGCTAACCCTAAAAGAGATCCCCAAAGAAGACTAAACCCAACAATGAAATAAGTTGTGAAGAATGAAGTCTTGAAGTTGTTAGATATGGGTATCATGTACCCCATTGTTGACAGTAAGTGGGTTAATCCAACCTAAGTTGTACCTAAGAAATCAGGTATAATTGTGATGGAAAATGAGAAAGGGGATCATGTTCCTACAAAGGTCGTCATTGGATGGCATATGCTTATAGACTATCAAAAGCTAAATGTTGCCACTTGTAAGGACCATTTCCACTCCTATTTATCAAGCAAATCTCCAAACATGTAGCTAGTCATCCTTTTTATTGCTTTCTTGATAGATATTCAAGATATTATTAGATAGAGATAGTATTAGAAGATTAGGAAAAGACTACGTTTACATGTCCTTTTCGTACTTATGCTTTTTGGCATATGCCATTTGGACTATGTAAGGCTCCATCTACATTTCAAAGATACATGATGAGAATATCTAGTGACATGGTTAAAAAGTGTATGGAAGTTTTCAGGGATGATTTGACCCTTTGGTTATAAAGAAAAAAGCTATTGTACTCAATTGGGAGAAATGCCATTTCATGGTTTCATCTAGCATAGTTCTTAGGCATAAAATTTCTAAATAAAGGAATTAAAGTTGATCTTTCTAAAGTTGAACTTATCTCAAAACTACCCGCTCCAAAGACTATTTGAGATGTTCGATCTTTTCTGGGGCATGTTGGATTCTTAGGTGGTTTATCCATAAAGTCTCTACCATATCAGGACCCTTGCGTAACTTTGGCTAAAAGATGTAATGTTCAATCAGACACAAGAATGCAAAGAATCTTTCCAAACATTAATATCTAAGCTAATTTTCACCCCTATCATGCAATCACCCAATTAGAGCTTACTATTTGAAATCATACGTGATGCAACCAACTATGCGGTGGGAGCTATTTTGGGTCAATGAAGGGAAAAAACCCTTTGTAGTGTACTACGCAAGTAGAACTTTGAACAGTGCTTAAATGAATTATTCGACCACTGAAAAGGAGTTACTTGCTATAGTATTTCCTCTTGACAAGTTTCAAGTGTATTTGATTGACTCACCCATCACTATCTTCATAGATCATTTAGCCCTTCAGTGCCTCTTTTCCTAAAAGGATGCTAAGGCATGACTTATTAGGTAGATCCTTCTTTTGCAAGAGATTGATTTGGCCATTAAGGATAAGAAATGAGCTGAGAATGTGGTATTCGACCATTTATCTCGCTTGGAATTCATTGATTCTATAGATGGCTCACTAATCCATGATGAGTTCTAGATGAACATCTTTTTGTCGTCGTCAAGTTGCAATGGTTTGCAAACATTGTCAATTACTTTGCAGTTGGAGAAATTCCATCCACTTGGAGTTTTGAAGACAAAAGGAAGTCCTTGGCTGAAGTGCATAATTTCTAGTAGGATGATCCTTATCTTTTCAAGTATTGTCGTGACTTGTATTCTTGAGGACGAGATGTTTAGCGTCTTAAGGTTCTATCATAGTGATGCAAAAGGTGGTCATTTTTTTGCCAAAAAAACCACCAAAAAAAATCTTACAGTATGATCTTTATTGGCCTACTTTGTTGAAAGACACTAATTATTATTGTCGTTCTTGTGAAAGGTGTCAAAAGTTAGGTATTTTGTGTCATCGCCATATGATACCACTCACCCAATTATCGCAATAGAAATATTCGATTATTGAAGAATAGACTTTATAGGACCATTTATGCCTTCCTCTTGATACCTATACATCCTCCTTGTTGTGGATTACATTTCAAAATTGATTGAAGCCATAGCATACCGTTCTAATGATAATTCAACTGTTGTGAAATTCTTAAAGGAAAATGTGTTATCAAGGTATGTTTCTCCATGTGTTATAATCAGTGATCAAAGTACACACTTTTGCAATCATTCCTTTGAAGCTCTAATATGAAAGTATGATGTGATTCATAAAGTGTCAACCGCCTATCATCCACAGAAAAAATGGTCAAGCTGAGTTTACAACTAGGGAAATCAAACAAATCTTAGAAATATGGCGAATCCAAATTGCAAAGATTGGTCTTTGTGTCTTTCTAATGCACGTTGGGCATACCGTATAGTTTACACAGCCCCCTAGGAATGCCTGCCTATAGGCTTGTCTATGGAAAAGCCTGTCACTTACTTGTAGAACTTGAGCATAAAGCTCATTGGGCTATGAAAGCTCTTAACTTTGATATGAACGTTGTAGGTATTCAATAGAAATATCAGCTCTTAGAACTTAAGGAATTGAGGAATGATGCCTATGACAATTCATGGATCTAAAAGGCAAAAATGAAAGCAATTTATGACAAGCATATCTTAAGGAAGAATTTTGAGCTAAATCAACAAGATCATCTATATGAGTCCCATCTTCATCTCCACCATAGTAAGTAAAGGTCACGATGGTTTGGACTATATATTGTCAAATCGGTTTTTCCAAATGGTGTTGTTGAAATTAAAGATCTGAATAATGGAAGAATATTCAAAGTCAATGGTCAAAGATTGAAAAATTATGTAGAATGGATAACTGAGCCTAAAGATATCACTCTTGTGTCTCCAGTTTACCAAAGCTGAGTAATTTCTTCATCTTTACTTTTATAGATTCATTTTTGTGTTTTATTTTCTTCTTTTGCTTTATGCTAAACTTAGTGTTTCTTAAATTTAAATTTAAAAAATAAAAATTGAAAAAAATATACTTTTAAAAAATTTGTTAGAGTGGTAGGAATTATGGAAGTAAAAGTTGATGCTTTGCTTAGCACATAAATACAAGTAGCTTCTAGAAAAGCATTTTGACAAATTCCAAGCAACAATGAATTTTTCAATTTTTGTCACGTTTTAAAAAAAAACAAATAAATAATTAAAAATAAAAATAAAATACACAAAAAAATAAATAAAAAATAAAAAAATCTAGTTTCCCACGTGTGTATATTTTCCCCATGTCTAAACAATACCTTAGCCTTAGTTTATAAATATGTCCACTGTACATTCCAAATCATTTGCTTAGATTTTTCTTTCTCTAAGCCTCGTTTTCTCTCTCTAAAACCTCAAATTCTCTCTGCCTTCTCTCTAGATTTTTAAAACCTTTCTAGAAATCTTTGTATGTCAATCTCTCAAATTTTCCCTTAATCTGTACTATCCACTCAAAATCCTTCAAATCTGCTTTGAAACCACTCAAATCACACCTTTAATCTCTAAAATTACTCTCAAATCTCTTAAATTTCTCTTTGTATCTCCATCATGGATCCCAAATATGATCATTTGAAGAAATACTTCCCTTCCTTGCCTCAAAATAAAATCAAAAGAAAGTATACGAGTCACGTCACTTAACTTTGGATTCTCTCATACTTTGGTCTCTCTAGTGATGTTAGAATACTCATTGAAGGCAAAGTTCAACCTTGTGACTTTGAATAGTTAAAATATTTCCCAGGTATTGCTAAGAGTTTGTATTAAAAAAAGGGAGGCCTAAAATGTTGAGTCTAGATGTTCTAAGTGTGCTTGATAGACTTATACATGCAAATGTCATTCAATAGGAATGGTCTCTAGAAATAGAAAGGATAAAACACAATTCTGCAAGGATAGATTGAGTATGAAGAACTTAGAAGATCTCTGAGCCACTCTTGAGATGCATTATAGGGCCTATTTCCAAACCCTGACCATAATTTTATGACAAGAGAAAATGTCTAGGGAATCTGATGTTAAAAGACCCTGTTTGCTAGCTTTATAAGAAAACTGGATGGGAAATAGATCTTGATCCATCGAGTTCGAAATAGAATTTGTAAAAAAATTCATGTGTGTTGGTTTGTTTAAAATCTATAGTAATTGTTAAAGTGATTTCTTTTGTATTATTTACTTTTACTATTATTATTTTAACTTTTCTGCTCGTGTCAGATATCTCATTTTTCTTCGGTAGGTATTTTTCGTGCTTTATTTGTTTAACTATATCTCAATTTTTCAAAGATTTGATGCTATTATTCTAAAAATTTGGATAGTTTTGTTAGTAAATTTTCAAAAAAAAAAATTATGATTTGTTTGCCAAAAGTTGTTTGATTTTGCACCGCCGTCCCCATCCCCACCTAATTCTTTGTCATACTTGACTCCTCTATAAAATCTATTTGTGACTTAGAAGTTAGGCAAAGCGAAAAAATATATGGTGTGTTGTTTATAAAACTTTAGGATTCTTATTGTCTAAAGTAGAGAAGGCAGAATTAAGGAGTTTCCTCTTAAAACATATCTCATTTTGGTTTGATAATATAATCTTGGTTGTTTGTTTTTCTTAGTTGCATTTTCTTTTTATTTACATGCATGCATAAGGATGGTGGAGTTAAGGAGTATGTAATACTCTCAAGACACATCCTTCTGTCGTTTGAAATAGCGGAGTAAAGAGTGATTAGCATTCTTGAGTCGTATTTTGACTTGTTGGTACTATTTGTATATTTGCATCGCATCTGACTAGCTGACTTAAAAAATAAAACAAGTAAAAAAAATGTGTTTTGTAAATACGTATATATATAGTTTCTTAGTAACTAATTTGTTATTATTTTGTTTTGATTTATGTAATTTCATATCAATGTGGCATCATTTTTCTGTTTTTTTGAATTGTTTAACTTTATAAACTCTCAAAACATCGATTTTATTTAAAATATTTATGTGTTTATTTTCCAAAGTGTTTGCAAGTCACTCTTTTTACACATACACTATAATGGCTAATTGTAGTAGCAAGTCAAAGGTTTGAATATCTAAGTTCTACTATTTTGTGTAGATGAACGAATAGGGCAATGATTTTTTCGATTGACTAATTAATCAAATAATAAATCAAAAATAAAAAATTTACAAATTATATAAATTAATGAACAAAATGTGGATAAGTTTAGTTTTGTAGCCTTTGTAACTCGAGAAAGTAAGTTCCGTAGGGTGCTTCAACACCTAGTACCTTAAGCCAACTGATTTAAGAGTTATTGACCCAAAGCTCACTAGATGAGTTATGAAGAAAGGTTAAGAGAGCCAAACATTACACTACCCACTGTCTGGTTATTTAATTTATGTTCTTTAGTTGTTCTCGCAAATAACTTTGAAGGACTTGTAGGAATGATTTGAAGCAAAATAGCAAAATGATTTTATTTTTAGTTTTTGATGAAACTTCATAACCGTTCATTCTCTTTTTACACCAAGTTTGGCTTGCTTACATTCTGTTAAATAGCATATAAGATGTTTAAATAAAAGTTTTGTTTTGTTAGTTTATCTAGTTAGGTGAAACAAATTATAGTTAAATGATATGCATTGTATGGATATTCTATAAATCATTTAAAAATTTTATCGCTTTAATTACTAGAAACTAGTAATAAACTAGTTGGGAGTGTGATGAGATATAAGATAAATCATTCTTTTATGCTTTTATTTCTTATTAAATACTCTAATTAATAGCATTTTAGTTTTAAATAATATTTTAATGTCTTAATGTGAAAATGCATTTAATTAAGTGTTTTTAGTGTGTTTTTATGTCTAAATATATTTTCGATAATTTTTAGAAGTGTTTTTATGTGTAAAATATTTGTTTAGTTTGAAATTAATTAAAGCTATAAAAATAATGTGTTGTGATTTTATTTCTAGTCTTAATGTATTATAAACATATGTTTTTAGTTTGAATTATGTTCTTATACATTTTTATAATGTAAAATACATATTTTTATAATTATTATGTTTGTAAAATAATTAATGTGTTTATTTGTTTTTATATTTAAAATCTGGTAGAAAAACGGAGCAAAATGGCACTAGAATGGAAAATCAGACAACAAATGCTTAAGAAATCAAAATAAATTTGCATTCTAAAAAGGAGGACATGTGGCATCACCACAAATGCTAGATAAGTCGCAAACCCATCTGGACCTCCATCCGTCCCTCAACCATCGGTGTGTCAAGCACAAGTCAACAATGGGGCCTGCGCATGTGGAGCACTCTCATACCGTTCTAGATCAGGTGCAACAATTCGCATGTGATCTCGGCTAGTTCCTCACTCCTGACCATCCAATTGGTTTACAAGCCTAGATCCAATGGTCCATGTAAGCCCAATCATGGTCTAGCTAGTCCTACCTATTCCACACACGTCAACCATTAGATGAAGTCAATTTCGTGCCTACCACGGTCCAGATCATGTTGTATCCATACATCTCTGCTCCGCACTACATTGAATCTCAAACTAAGATCCACATAATGAAGAAGGCTGAAACATGTGAAAAAAGAGAAGAAACAAAAAACAAAAGCCAACCTATTCCATAGAAATTCTCTCCACCATAGTATCCCATAGTGTTATCATCTACCTATAACATGGAGCTTAAGCCTCCATTGCAACCATTCATTTAAAGTATAACAAAATTATGCTTACATTTCATTTTCATATTTTCTTTATAGAAATTTTGGCAATGTTGAGTAAGCTAGGCTAGAGTAGTATGGTGAGGCAAGAGATGAATTTATATGTATAATTATCTGGTGTAGATTTTGATTCCATGATACTGTTTAATGCTTATATTTTAGTAGAAATAATATTATTTTTATTCTAAATCAATATTATTGTGCTGTCAATTTTTATAATAAATTCAGTCATGTTTTCTTTATGTATTAATTAATTTGCACAATAATATTAACATTATTCTTTTATGGAATATCTCTTACAGCAGTATTGCTGGATGTAGGTATATTGTTGCTCTCAGGTATTTCATAAAATAAAGTTTAATTGGTTTTAACGTAAATATTATTCTACTAAGATATACTAATTTTGATTAATTTCAATTTTTTCCATCTTATAATCGTGATAATTAATTTTGTAGTGACTATGGTTTTATTTATCATAATTGGCGCATTTAATTTACTGTTTTTATGAAATATCTCTTATTGTATTATTGCTTGCAATATTGTCATTTTTGAATATTTTGTAAAGATAACATGCATGTTTTAATAAGAAAAGATTTAATTAGTCAAATGCTTTAGAAATTTAATTAGAATCAAAATCCATATCGGTAATAAACATATAAAGGATTCTTGACACCTTACTATTTTAATTGTTGTTTTAGAACTTAAAGTCTGAGATCACCAAAAAAATATTTTGTTCGTTTTAAACTTTATTTTGTTAAACTCACTCACCTTTTAAAACATTAAATTTGCCAACTTTGCCATTTGTAAATTTCAAGTCCCTGCAGGTACAACTGCACTTATTGTACTACAAATAGCCTCGTATTGAGATACAATTTTGGGGGACACATCATGCATTCATGACTGCAATTAATCAATACAACGTACTTAACAACTTGACTTATCTTGCCACCGAGAGTACGGGATGTTCAACAAGCTCTACATGCGGGAAAAATAGGACTAAGTAAAAAAAAAAAAGGGAAAGGGAAGAGATGTGAAGAAAGAGGACAACAGTCTAGCATAGGTAACTTACTGGAGATCCTCCAAGTTGTGTTGACTTCATATTTCTTTAGACCATAGCCTAGTTTCCCTTCCAGAGGATAAGTGTTGAAGTCTTCCTTGAACAAAAAAAAAAATCTTCTTCCAGTCGTGGCTAGAAGGAAAGGTCTAAGTTATTTTTTTTTGGGGAGGGGGGGTGTGCAGGGGACCTTATCTTTAGCTCGGCTATAAGCTCCAACATGATGGAAGCCCTTGGATAGAGACGCAATAGCAGTACAAGAACTCGTCTAATTGAAGTGGAGCTTTGAAGTAAAGCCACCATAGAATCCACATCCTTGAGAACAAGAACCAAAAATTGGGAGAAAGCTATATGGGCGGCATTTCCAATTTGCAGTAGAGCCTTTTAATGAATGGGTGGAGAGTAAAGGTCTACCCAACCATCACACATCGATTATAAACAGCGAGTTGTCCTAGTGGTGCAGCATCGACGTGTTGATATTTGTTAGGAATAACAAACTCAAAATATTGACTGTTGATGTGACCTTTTGCAAATACTTTATGAATGTCATGAGGACAATAATGCAATTTGGCCGTCCTGGCCTTTTTTGATAAGGCCTCATCTCTAATGACAGTCAAAGGCTCTTCTCCATCTACAACTATACTAGAAGATCCCCTTTTGAAAGTTTGAAGGTATTTGTACTGGTTGAGGATACCAAGGGTCTAGAGTCGTAGTGGCAACGGGAATAGGCACACTATCCACTAGCTCATCAACATTATCAATTGAAAAGATAGTGTCAAAATTGTCTATATTACTCAAGATTAGATAATTCTCAAGCGACCTCTACAGCATCTGGGTAGAAGCAAGATGAAGACTTGACCTCTTGAGGGTTTCTAGAAGAAGATATGACCTAATATGAAAGAAAAAACAAACACAATTGTAGACCTTTTGACAAATGCATATCAAATCTAGAAAATCCTTATAATCAACAAATACTGTAGAACTTTTGAAATTTTGACATAGAAATCTTGAAATATCTAGATAAGTTTTCAAAATTCAAACATGTTATAGTATCGTATATGACATGTCTAATAAGATAATATATTTTATTATATACATATATTTAAGAAAACCATAAATTAAATGAGATACTAACACTTACTGTGTCAATCTAATAATCACAATTATTTTAGACACAAAGGCAAATACTTTGAGTAAAAGAAAAACATAAACTGTTGAACATCAACTGAAACCGTTTCAAATAAGCAAAGACTAAACCTTTATAGAGCGATGACTTATTCCTCGTCCAGTTTTCTTATGGCTTGGCAAACAGGATTTAGAAATACCATATTCCTGAGGCGTTGTCTTTCTGAATGGAATTTAGGCCAGAGTTTAAAAATAGCTCCTTGAACATATCCACTAGGGTGACCATGAAGAGGAGGATGGATGCTATCCAAGTTCTCCTTTAAAAGTCCATCCCTGCAAAACCTTATTTTAGCTTCTCTATTTGTAGACATATAACCAGATAAAGTACATTTACCGTTACAATTTTGTCTTCCACATTTATTACACGTTACCGCAATAGCACGAGCTCTTCTTTTCATTACACTATGACTAGTACCCATTTTTGGTAAACCGACATCTTGACTGAAGTCACTCAGATGGACCTTCCCCTCTATCAACATTCTCACATCACAAGGAATACCAAAACGCATAAGAATCCAAAACCGAGTGATCCTAGCCTTGTATTTCTTTATGAGAATCTTTTGGAAGAGTGATGGGAAATACTTTCTCAGATGTTGGTACTTTGGTTCCATGATGAGATGAAAAAGGAGTAAATAGAAAGGAAAAATTGAGACAGTAAATTGCAGAATCCTAGAATTCCTTCTTCTTTTAGAGAGAAAGAAGAATTTCTAGAGAGAAAGAAGAAGATTTGCATTTTAGAGAGAGAATAACAAATTAAGAGAGAGAATGAGAGCTCAGAGAAATAAGCTCCCATGCACAGATTCGGGTGAATCAATTTTATGCTTGTTAATTTAACTGGCTTTAAATGTGTTAAGACCCAAAACAATCTGACCCATTTCAGCATAGAACATTTGGGCCTAGTCTAAATCTTGAATCAGTTTGATTCACATCGTCTCTCCTATGTGGCCTCTTTTCAGTTTGATTCTAAGAGGCCACGTAGGAGAAACGGTGTGAATCAAACTGATTCAAGATTTAGACTAGGCCCAAATGTTCTATGCTGAAATGGGTCAGATTGTTTCGGGTCTTAACACATTTAAAGCCAGTTAATTTAACAAGCATAAAATTAAAAACCAATTTATGCAGATCTTAAGCCCATTTCAAAGTTCACTGAAAATAAAAATAATTGTGAACGACTAGTCTAATTTCATGACAATTAAGGATATTCCTAAATGGTATTCAAATCATCCATAACAACATAATCTTCTAGTAACTCAAATAATTTGTTTTAATCAAAGCCTTATTGAACAATGCATACACTCATATGTTATCCTTAATACTCAACATTTGTCAATGGATTCATCGTCATTACTACCAAGGGTTTAGAATGTGACCAACCTTGAAATCAATACGATTTACATCTTCCAACATAGACTGCATCAAAGAGCAAAGACCATTAACGTTATTACTTAAGGACATCTACTATCCTTACAATCCCACTTATACAATCTTTAATTTTCTCATATAACAAAACCTCAAGTGACCAAGAGATTCATATTTAAGCATTTAAAGATTAAATCCTTCATTATAAAGATCCAAAATCATCACTGGTGCCCTAAATATTATGATTTACCTAAAGAAATTCCTATTGGTTATTTTCACATTGCATCTAT
>CAMOHE010006918.1:0-13172 GCA_946598075.1 Artocarpus hirsutus
ACAAACGAGTTATGGTGATGCGGGACAATGGAGAGGTAGAAACCGATGAGGATTCAGACAACGATTCTATGCCTTCATTAGAGGATGCCGACGATGAGGAGTATGCTGCCCAAGGAGAATTGTTGGTTACAAGGAGAGCTCTAAGTGTGCAAGCGAAAGAAGAAGAAGAAGAGGTGCAACGGGAAAACATCTTTCATACTAGGTGCCATGTCCAAAACAAGGTATGTAGTGTGATTATTGATGGTGGGAGTTGTACTAACGTTGCTAGCACAACCATGGTAGAGAAGTTAGGGCTGCCAACAAGTAAGCATCCTCGACCTTATAAATTGCAATGGTTAAATGATAATGGTGAGGTAAAGGTGCATAAGCAAGTGTTAGTTTCTTTTTGCATTGGAAGATATGAAGATGAAGTTTTGTGTGATGTGGTTCCGATGCAAGCTAGGCACTTATTATTAGGCAGACCATGGCAATTTGATCGGCGAGTTAAACATGATGGTTTCACCAACAAGTACTCATTTGTTCACAATAAAAAAACGATCACTCTTGTTCCGTTAACACCAAAACAGGTCCATGAAGACCAAGTGAGCTTACAGAGAGAAAATGATAAAAGAAAAATAATGAGTGGAGAAAAATCAGGAGTGGAAGTGCAGAGAGAGAGTTTGGCCAATGAGAGGAAAAAAGAAGAGATGGCCGAGAAAAATGAGAGCAAGAAAGGGCATTTCAGTTAATCAATGAGAAGTTGACTAATGCTCCATTGTTATCTTTACCTAATTTTTTCAAAACTTTTGAGATTGAATGTGATGCTTTAGGTGTTGGAATTGGCGCCGTTTTAATGCAGGAAGAGAGACCAATAGCATATTTTAGTGAGAAACTGAATGGGGCAACTCTTAATTACCCAACTTATGATAAGGAGTTGTATGCGTTGGTACGAGCACTAGAGACGTGGCAGCACTACCTATGGCCTAAGGAGTTCGTGATTCACACCGATCATGAATCCTTGAAACACTTGAAGGGCCAACACAAGCTGAACAAGAGGCATGCTCGTTGGGTAGAGTTTATAGAGATGTTTTCATATGTCATTCGCTACAAGCAAGGTAAAGGAAACATCGTTGCCGATGCGCTTTCTCGCAGGTATGCCTTAATCTCAACTCTTAATGCTAAACTACTGGGTTTTGAACATATTAAAGAGTTATATTCTGATGACCGTGACTTTAGCACTAAGTATCAAGCTTGTGAGAAATTTGCTAGTGGTAAGTACTTTAGGCATGAGGGATACTTGTTTCAGGAGAATAAATTGTGTGTGCCTAATTCTTCATTAAGAGATTTGCTAGTGAGAGAATCCCATGGGGGAGGATTGATGGGACATTTTGGAGTGATGAAAACTTTAGCGGTGTTGCAAGAACACTTCTATTGGCTACATATGAAACGAGATGTTGGGAGGCTTTGTGGTAGATGTGTAACTTGTAGGCAGGCTAAATCAAGAGTGCAGCCCCACGGTTTGTACACCCCTTTACCAATACCTAGTGAACCCTAGACTGATATTTCGATGGATTTTGTATTAGGTTTGCCTAGGTCTAAGCGGGGAAAAGACTCGATATTTGTGGTTGTGGATAAGTTTTTCAAGATGGCACATTTTATTCCATGCCACAAGATAGATGATGCTTCCAATGTTGCTGATTTGTTCTTTAGGAAAATTGTGAGACTTCATGGTATACCTAGGACAATTGTTTCTGATAGGGATGCAAAGTTCTTAAGCTACTTTTGGAAGACTTTGTGGGCTAAGTTAGGGACTAAGCTATTCTTTTCGACAACTTGTCCCCCTCAAACCGATGGTCAAACAGAAGTTGTGAATAGAACCTTGTCAACTTTGTTGCGCGCTGTCATTAAAAAGAACATCAAAACTTGGGAGGAGTGTTTACCACATGTTGAGTTTGCTTATAATCGATCTGTTCATTCTGCTACTCAATTTTCACCGTTTGAAATTGTTTATGGTTTTAATCCTTTAACTCCTTTGGATTTAATGCCATTACCTTTGTCTGAGCGTGTGAATTTAGATGGAAAAAGAAAAGTTGACCTTGTTAAGCAGATACATGAGGAGGCAAGACTCAACATCGAGCAAAGGACTAAGCAATATGCTCAACAAGCCAACAAAGGGCGTCACAAGCTCGTCTTCGAGCCCGATGATTGGGTATGGTTGCACTTACGCAAAGAACGGTTTCCAGAACAAAGGAAGTCCAAGCTATTGCCTAGAGGGGACGGTCCTTTTCAAATACATGAAAGGATCAATGATAATACGTACACGCTAGACTTGCCAAGTGAGTATGGTGTAAGCGCCACCTTTAATGTTTCTGATCTAAGTCCTTTTGATGCAGCGACGATTTGAGGACAAATCCTTCTCGAGAGGAGGGGAATGATGAGGGCATCGGTAGCACAAGCAAGAGCACAAGGGAAGAGACATATTTAGATCCAATTCAAGTTTCCATTGGTCTGGTTACGAGAGCTCGTGCGAAGAAATTCAAAGAAATGCTTGTTCAAGCATCTTGGGCTCAAGCTATCGCATGGAGGCCCATTGAGGGAATTGCATGTGACATCCAGACCAACAAATACGTGATTCAAGTTCTAGAAGGGACCGAATAATCCTATGGTCGCAAATAATCTGGCTACTTTTCATTTCAGTTACTTTCCCAATTTGAGGCGACAAGTGCGCGAGAAGAAATCAGCTAATTGCCTGATTATTGTCTAGTTTCCTTTTCTTTTACAAAACATGCGTTTACTTTTATATTATTGTAAGGCTTTTAAGCCATTTAGGAAACTTACTTTATTTGCTTTAGATTGAGCATCTTTTTTGGCTGGTAATTGATTTGCCCGAAATTTCATGGGTAATTAGGAGCTCAAAATTCACAAAGGGGAACCACTATATATTGTAACGAATTTCATTCAATAATAATAATAAGTTTTACACACAATTTGAGGTTTAATTCTCTTTGGTTCCTAAACAAACTATTCGAATTTATCAGAAAATTCCGTGACGTTCAAAGACTTATCAATCAGTCTGTCCATAACTGATTATGGCATCCTCACATACCAAGGTTCGTGCTTCTTGTTAGGCGTTGGGTCGCGGTTCCATACTAAACCGATTTAGAATTCGACCTTGGAGACCAATTTTAGTTAGGGTTGCGTCAGTTCTTGGCATGGTTCGTATTACTCGGGGCTTGATGTCCCCTCACTGGAACACCCTTGGAGTGTTTGGAGGGTGATCAAGTGCACCCATTTGGGTTTTGTTGAGTCGAGTGATATGATATTCTATTGCATGGTGATACAAATGAGCATAATTGAATCCTAAATTAATATGTATATATATATATGTTTGAACTTGGTAAGAATTATCATAAGATATCTACCGGAATTGAACATGATAAAATTGATGAATAATGATGAGAACTAACTAACCATGTAGGTTTTAATGTGGTAAGGACAAAAACCTAAAGGTGAGTAATGGTTTTTCTTACTGAGCATGTTGTCGCTTATTCTCTCATATTTTTATCTTTTCAGAACTCACAATGTATGAGGTGGCGACAAGATATATAGTTGAAGAGGTTATATAGCTGTATTACGATGGAATTGTATCATTTGTTGAGAATGTTCTTCATGGAAATGTAAGCATCGATTGTTACTTTCTGTACTGTATTAAGATATGTTGAGGGTTAAAATAATGATGACGACAGTTTTATATTATTAAATTTAAGGTGCTACATTAAACTGTACTTTAATTGTCGTTTATATTTTTATTTTTGGTTTAAGGGTTTTCATTTGAGTCTCGGGCAACCTTATTTTTGACGTTTTACTTTTACTTTTGATTTTTATTTTAATTCATTACAAATTGTTAACTCCCATATATGGGCGTTACTCCCTTATTCCAATTTAATTGATTAGTAATCTTCTGGTTAGATTGAGAAAAGTTTAGGGGACTGATTTCAACCAAAAAAGAAAAGAAAGTTTAACGGATTAAGCAGCAATCCAGCAAAGAAAAGGGTGATGATTTAGCAGGAATACTCCAGTTTATTAGTCAACTTAATATTTTTTCTTCCCAGTTAAAAACTGGTTTTTTTCCACTTTACTTTAATATCATACAGTTTGCTTTGCTGTTCTTTGAAGGAAAAAGAACAAAAACACAGAATCGAATGAAACTACCATGAAACGTCGAACAATAAAGAAAAGAAAAGCTTTCGTACCCTTATTGTGCCATTTTCTCCCAATTACTTACATTATTTAATTTCTACAAAACTTAATTTATTGATCATTCCAGAGTCTTTGGCATTGATGGGTTGCACTAATGAATAACGCGGAAAGTCATTCAAACATTTACACTAGCGTACGAAACAATTCTCTTAGATGCTTAGAAGTTTCGAAGTTGACCCGAGAAGCCAAAACGAAAAAGAAAGCCAAACAATAAAAGCGTAGACCAATTTTCCTCTCTGTTTTTTAAAATAAATATATATATATTTTTTTACTTTTGATTAAAATTGAAAAAATGAAACAAATAAATTCGATATTCCAACATGCGGCAAGCATCCAAAAATTACATATGCCTTTTATGTATCCTTGACAATAATTATTAAATTCTAAAAGCGAAGAAGACTTAACAAAATTGCATGATAAGAAAAAAAAAAAGAATAGAGGGCAGATAATAAAAAACCCTAATTAATTATTTAAAAGGGACCAAATCATGTTAATTAGAAAAGTGGGGACTCTAGATCTATAACTATTGAGAAATCTAACGGACACTTCCACCAAACTTGACGACTATAGTTTTTTCAAAGTCGCCTCACAAACGCGTCGTCCGTTGCATAAACTATAGAGACGCGTAAAAATAATTAAATAATTCAATTCATCTAAGCTAAAGTTATTAGGAGTTGGCGAATCCCAAACGGGTGTCCCACCACGTAAGCTCTTTCTCTTGTATAAATACGTCACTTTTGGGTATTGAAATAAGTAATTTTTGTTGCGTTTTGGTCTCATCGAAGATACCCTCATCTCTCTCTTTTTAGCCTCTGTTTCTCCCACAAAAACATTTCTCTATTTCTTGCGTACAAAACAACCTTCCATTTTGATCATTACAAGCGAATTATTAGCCATGGCTTTCTCAATGAAAGCACCTATTTTTCTGCTCCTCTCTTCTGTCTTCATTCATGCAGCTCTAGGTACATGCACATGTTCTTTATTTTTTTATTTTATTTTTTTAATTTTAGAGAAGGTTTAGGAAATCAATTCGAACCAAAGGTTTGTACCTAAAATGCTATTATAATTTAAATTTTATACAAAAAAATACTATAACAAAATTGGTTTGAAGTAAAGCTTTTTAGTTTAAACCAAGTTTCTAAAACATTGTTTGATTGTTTAACAAACAAGTATGGTGCAAAAGTTATCCTATATTGTAATATAAATATTTTTAAAATGGTTAAGTCTCATGAGATTTTATAACATTTGGTTGTTATTAATTAATTCTACTATTTAAGATCCTTAGTCCATAGAAACTAACGTTATAATTTTATTTTATTTTTTTTTGTTATTTTTAGCTGAGATTGTGTGTGAGGAATTGCCATTGAATGCTTGTGCATTTGCGATTGCATCTTCGGGAAAGAGGTGTTTGTTGGAAACGTCGACGGCAACGGCAAAAGACGGGAGCATGGAGTACCAATGCCGGACGTCCGAGGTAGTGGTGGAGAGGATGGCTGAGTACATTGAGACGGATAGGTGTGTGGAGGCTTGCGGAGTTGACAGGAAATCCGTTGGAATTTCATCTGATTCTCTTCTTGAGCAGCAGTTTATGGCCAAACTTTGCGCCCCCGAATGTTATCAGAACTGCCCCAACATTGTTGACCTTTACTTCAATTTGGCTGCTGGAGAGGGTAAGTTAATTCCATTTCATTTCAGAGTGTCTCTATATTTGAGGAAAACTACACACACACACAGACACACAAATACATATGCATTCATATATATATATATATATAAAAGAAGTTTTTTATTAGCCCAGTGGCCTTCATTTCCGTTATTAGTATGCAGAAAATGGTAAAAAGAATTGATTTATACTCAAGATGGTTCTAATTAATTTTGGGTCCTCTGATAATAATATTAAGTGTACAAAAATATTACAAATGCTTTTCGAGGGTCTTTGGACATGCCGTCTGTTGGATTTATGCTTAAGGAATGTTACACATTAATTGTCCCTTTAAATCAAAGCGTGTGTGTATATATTCACACGCGCGGAAAGCTTTTAGCGAAAAGTAAAACCAAAGACGAGCCAATGGGTACTAAAAGAATATTTTTATTCATTTTAGTTATATTTTAATAAATAAAATGTCTAACGTAGCTTTTCTCAAGGAAACTCGGATATATGGTGAGACTTGGTAAAACCATGTGCAACCATTCGACGGTCAAGAATTTGACCCCACCAAAAAAAATTTGAAAGGACGAAATAAGGAATTTTTACAAAGACAACTGTTGATTTTGGGGAACAGAAGGAAAATGAAGATGAAATTTACAGGTTGTTTGCACTTATGAAAAATCTGCGTGGCAGACATGCATATATAATTCTAACTATACGCAGCATTAACATCACCACCTTATAAAAATAACACTCATATTCAACTCTACGAGTTAAAACCGTGTTAAATTGCAAAATCACGTGTCTCAATTTAAGAAGTACACTATATAAGAAGTGAGGTAACTGTGTTGTGAGTGGTTTAACTTCAAAAGAAGGAAAAAGATATTTCTATGTAAAATGGTCTGCCTAGATTTACACAAATATATGCTATCCATACTGTAGTAAGGTTGTTTTTTGAAGGAGTCAGATATGGTTCTAGAAAGTCTTATGATATCTAGCTGGCAATTGATTTTCTTCCCATTCAATCAAAGTATTATGCTTTTTTATTACATGTTAGGATCTAGGACTAATTAAGTTTTTACCTTTAATTTTGTAACCTTTTGTTTTCTTTCCTAAAATAGCTAATATGATATGTATATTTGTAAATAAATAATATCTGCAGGAGTTTTCTTGCCCGATCTGTGTGAGAAGCAGCGCTACAACCCTCACCGAGTCATGATTGAGCTTATGAGTTCCGGTGCGGCCCCTGGACCTACAGCCATAGAAGGACAGCTTCACATATCTCTTGCACCTGCTCCCCTATAATCACATTACTGTCCTTTGTTTATTTCTTTCTTTTTTTCATTTTTCTTCTTTTTTTTTCAGTAAATTGAGGGAGGGAATAATAATTATCACATTCTACATAGAGAATGAGAGAAGATAAATGCAAGAGATTGTGATACAATATTATATTCTATTTGAAGGGTGGTATTGAAGATTGTTTGGGAATTGAGATTTTTCTTATACATTCTATTTGAAGAGTGATATTTGTATTGTTTGAACATTCTATACAAATAATTGATTTTGGATTACAATTATGAGTTATTATTCTTTTTACACACTATATTTTAGGTTTATTTTAATATTATATTTTCAATTTTTGATCTCATCGAATGTATACCTTTAAATTATATTTAATATATAAATTTATATTGTTTTTTTCAATCAATCTTAAATTTTGACCTAAAAAATAGCGCAAAATACCTTTAAATTGTAAAATAAGAAAACCTTAAGAACTTAAAAAAAATTCTATAATAAGGTTTTTAACTTCAAAATGTATAGAATACCATAAAAAAATTTGTGTTTTGTGTGTTTTTATTTTTCTTCTCATTTTTTGGAAGTTTTGATTCTTTCTTCCATTTAAGTGTAATTTTGTCATTTTAAAGACCAACATCAACTATTAACTACGGTAAAGTATAACTTTATATATTGAATCTAATATGAATATATACATTTTATGAGTTCAAAAATCGAAAGTATAGTTTTTTAATCAATTTAAAACAGAGTTATAAAAAGACAAATATTCCTATATATTACTCATGTGTATTGTGTGTCTTTTTTGGATGTCTTGTCCTCTTTGTATATCTCTTTTTTTTTTTTAAATTAATAAAGAGGGGCGTCAACTAGGATTAAACCTCAAAGATACATCCTCATTAATTGACACTCATCTAAAAGACTAGCACACACTAAAACGCCCACTCAAATTTATTAATAGAAAAAAAAAAATATGTGAAAGGTTAATAAAATGAAGAAGAATAAAACAAGCACCGACTAATGATAGAAATAATAACAAAAAGCCTAAAAGCAGGAATTAAAGTTGATCCTAAAGGAGAAAGCAGAGAATTAAACCTTGCTCCCAATTATATATATGCCACATTAAAAATTTAAAAACCAAACTCGGCAGGAAATGAATAAGAGGATAAAATAGTACAAAGAGGGTTCGTTTGGTGCATTGGATTGCATAGTCTTAAAATAGTAGGTTGGATTATATTGAAAAGAATAGGATAAAATTTTATCTAATCTAATCTCATGTTTGGTGTTGTGTTATTAAGACAAGGGTCTTTTTATAAAAATTTTTAAAAAATTTAGGTCAAATTAAAATTTTTAAATTTAGTGGGACAAAGTATAATTATTAAAAATTATTTCCTTCACATAAAAATTATATTTTGACACCTTATTTTTAAAAAAATTGTAATTTGATCCCAAAATTTATAATTTTTTGCAAGTAGATTCATGAAGATTTTCATAATGTACAAAGATTATATTTAATCTTATATTTTAGCAAGGGATTGCATAATTCCCTTCTAAGAGGACTCAAGTATGAATTGGATATTCACCAAACAAAGTATTTAGTTTTAATAAAATATAATCATTCATAATCACGCGCACCAAACATGCCTATGCATTAAAATAGTTACTTTCGACAAGAATATGAAGGCAAGCCCATAACTATTTAAAATTTATAAGAAGAAATACTGTAACAAATCACTACAAAAAAAATAAAGGATGTACTTGCACAAAAAAATGTGTAGGTAAATGTTTGATTTACCTGCAGATAATTACAAATATGTATAGATAATTTAAATGTATTAAAATTTTGTAGTGGCTATACTATATTGGGTAAATGTTTGATTTATCTACACATAATTATAAGTATGTATAAGATAATTTAAATGTTCTAAAATTTTGTTTTAGCTATACTATATTTGCATAGGTAAACATATTACCCACAAAATTTATGCCACCTGTGTTTGCCGCCCACAAATTGACAAAGCTGGAAAGATTTTGCTGGCATTTAATTGATGCTGTAGTGTAAAAAATAATTTAATATCATATAATATCGGACATTGCTGATGATGTAGTCTGACGTAGAAAAATTTTGACATGTGGTATGGTGGGAATAGCCCCTTTTTTTGTTGGTTTTTCATTTTGCCGTATTGTCTATACACATGGCATATGCATAACACAGTTATTTTGTTATGATCTGTGTGACATATTGCTGCGACTCAACTTCTTGGACACACTATTTGACAAGTATTGATGATTGGGCAGGTATAATTTCTCAAAACTAGGTCATTTTGAGCTCAACAAATTAAAAATTAAAGAAAAAAATTAGATGAAAAGTTCATTCTAATTAGTTTTGACCCTAAATCTGAAGCCATCCTCTTCTCTCCTTGATTTTTCCCTCCGTCATTTTCTCAATAACTTTCGGAACTTTTATGTTAGAATAGATGTCCTTTAAGCATGTGATGTTTTATAAAGGGCATGTTTATACAAAAATAAATGAATTTTTCATTGTATTTATGTACATGTATTTTGAATGATTTATGAATATCATTAAAAATCTATAATTATCTATATGACCTTAAATATTGTATATAAATATCATATATAGGAGTATAATGCTTATGGATGATAAATAAAATGGTCAGTGATATATAATTAATTATTCAATTAAAATTAGAATCTTTAATTAAGCATTATTAGTGCAGGTTATTTCCATTACAAATGGAACTGTGTGGTATGAATTGTACATAATTAGATTACATATGATCTAGACATGATGTGATATGAATGGCTAAATAATTTCCCTTAAAGTATAACAAGTTCTAATCACATCGACCAATAGTTTTTATAAAATGATCTTAATTCTGAGTTATTAGAAGACTCCTATTTATAGAATTATCTCCTTCGATTTACTTGATATAGGTTCAAGTATCTAATCCCATCCAACATATTTTGGAGGCATACTAAAGTTATACTACAACAAATGGTGCATTGGACGACACTACTTAGACGATTTCCTTAGAAACTATCGTCATAAATAACGCGGCATGAAAACCTTTGTCTTTTAGATTTTTGTTTTGCCTTTCATCAAAACTATTTTCTAAAGTATTTACTATTAAGCCGTCCATTTGAAAATGAAAACCCTTAAAACACTACCTCTCTCTCCAAAAATCAAACCCACCTATTCTATTTCTCTTCTTTCTTAGCGTTGTTGCCATTATCCGCATTTCCTTGAATAGTATTAGCTCCATCATGTTATAGTCTACCACCTTTGACCCCTCTCCTTGAGTCTCCTTCAACCCATCATCATCGTTTGACACTCCCCTCACTTCTATAGCCATCGTTGCCACTCATCATCATTGCCTTGCATCCGTTGCTTCATTAATTGGTAATTAGTACATTATTTTGTTTTCATTTTTAGTTCGTTTTCTATTTATTGTTGCTAATTAAATAAATTTTCTTTATTAGTTGTTTAGTTGATAATCAGGTTTTGTATTAAGTTTTGTGAATTGATTTGTTATGATTAGAAATAATTTGAAAGTAGTTATAAATTATTTGTTGAATTTGTTAAGGATTTAGACTTGTTGATTTGGGCATATAAGTTTTGATTTTTTCATTAGTTTTAGAAAATTGTTTCTATATTAGTTTAGGGTTAGTAGCTTTAATTTTGTTACTGCTTATTTAACAGTCCATGTTGGCATTTGATTTTAATGGGTATTGGTTATTGCTTAAAAGTTTAATATGTCAAACAACAAATTCATTGATACGGAGGAGCAAATGAATGAACAACAAGATGATTATGTGCTCCAAAAAAAGCAGTCATTTCATCACAATAAGGGTGGAAAAAGACGATCAACCTTAATGAAATGTGTTTCAAGTTTAGGGTTGAAAGGTAAAAAAAAAACAAGATATCGACCAAAAAAAAAAATCAAAGTATTAAAAAAGAGGAGGATGAACTCCAAAGTTATATCAAAGGTATAGTTTGAGAGCACATTCCCATGGCCTTAAAAGATTAGAAAGAGAAGATCAATAAGGATAATATGGAATGTGTTTGGCAAGGTATAATTGCATTCTTCATCGTTTCGAATACCATGAAGAAGTCCTTGATGACAAGCACCGCTAAGATAGCATAAAAATTTTGATATACCCTTAAATCTACATTCATTTAAGGACACAAAGATGACCCTAATGTTTCCAAGCTCCTAGAAAAAGTAACTACAAACTATTGGCCTTCTATTAGTTCAGACTAATAGTAGGAAATTATGATGTACAAGCTTAGTGAGGAGCAAAAAGCAAAATCAAAAAAGGCCAAAGAAATAAGAGGTGAATTCGATCTCGAGCAATCATGGTGTCGACCTAGATATAGGAAAGCAAAGAGAGAATAGATATGTAAAATTCATTTACTTTGTTTCTATAAACTTTGTAATCTTTATACAAAATTTAACTAACTTCAACTCTTAATTCAGATAAGACTACATAAAAGCATTATGATTCCTCCTCATCATGTTATTAGAAAGTCTATCCAACAACAAGGGGATAGAACTTTTAAAAATCTAAGATGCCAAGAGATTGGCCAATAAATTGTAAGTTACTTGACTTTTTAAATTTTTAAATAATTTAATTAACAGTATTTGAACTTATACATTTAGTGTTATTAGTTTAGCCTTTACTAATTTTATAATTAAAGGATGATTATGAAAAGTATGTGTCATAAGGCATGTTCAATTCCCAAGGGACGCATGATATATTTACCATTACATTGGGCAATCCTAAAAATTCGAGGCAGGTATGTGGTTAATCTGAGTTTATGAAGCAGTCCAACTATTTTCATTCCATTCGCAGCTCAAGCTCCAACACAGATGTGATTACGCTGTGTAAGAAGGTGGAAATGATGGAGTATAAGCTCGTTGAGTAGGAAGAGACCATCAGAAGTCAAGCAAGAGGGAATTCCACCTCCCACTAGGAAGTAAATGGTGCTCCTATGGTGGAACTAAAGACTAGTGTACAGGTAAGTTGTACAATTCATACTATGCCTATAGCACCTACGGAACAGCCCCCATCAAGTGTCATTGCAGGTAAACCTTGCCTTCTTCGAAGACCATCAACAACCAAGGAAGGTCAAACTATTTAGTTCGTTGTCATTATGGGAGGAAGGCCATAGATGGATATTCTACTCATAGATAACCTTCACTACATGGCACTTGAGAAAGGTAAAATATGCATTAAAATTAATACTTGTTATGTGAAGGACGCGGCTTTACTTTTCCTAACAAAGGAAAATAAGGATGTGAGTGAAGCTTTCAAAGAATTTGTTGCTTAGTCTAAACCATAGATCAAATTAGGTCACTAAGTCAACTTAGTAGGCCTTTGATAGACCAACACCATCGGTCGGGCAACAAGCCTATGGTACCTATAGATGAGCCAATCAGGAGAGGTTGTGGAAAGAAATAAAGGAGAAAAATAGGCAACAAAAAGATGATATAATATAGTGACACCAACCAATAGATTATTTAGAAGGATTACCTTCAAATATGACAAGGTTATATGGGTACTCAAAATAATTTATGGATGCCTCCAATGTGGTGTACGGCGCGGGCACCACCTCAAGCCTCCATAGGACCCACCTTACGGGGCCCTCGGACTTGTGGCTCTTATTGGTGAACCATTCTCATGCCGCCCACTCATCCGTACTTTCCCCTCTGGGGCCCTCTAGCCCCTCAGGGATTTCTTTCGCGTCCCTTGGGTTCAAACCTCAAACCTCCCTCAAGAGGTTCTTATTTCCATCTCGAGTACCAATTGAGCTAGTAGCTCAATTAGTACTCGAGATGGAAATAAGAACCTCTTGAGGGAGGTTTGAGGTTCGAACTCGAGGGACACGAAAAAAATCCCTGAGAGGCCAGAGGGCCCCAGAGGGGACAGTATGGATGAGTGGGCGGTACGGGAAGGTTCATCAATAAGA
>CAMOHE010006919.1:0-13511 GCA_946598075.1 Artocarpus hirsutus
CACAAGATATATGTATCTATGTTGAACTGCTATTATATGAGAATCACGTATGAAACTATGACATGAACTCGCCTTGTATTGATTAGCGAGGAACATAATGAATTAACATATGTTGTTATAAATTGAGAAGCATGGTTAGGAAGATTGACACTTTCAATGATGATTAAATATTGAGAAAATGGTAAAACGTGAAGAGGACGGCGGTTACGTCCTTGGGCACGAATACCCTAAAAGGTAAAATAGGGGGAAGGTGATGATGCTTCCTTGGGTCGAAAGTCCCAGAACGCACTATATAGGAATCGACTTGGTGAGGACTCGGGGCTTGATGTCCCCTCACCGGAATACCCTCGGAATGTTTGGAGGGTGGCCAAGCATGCCCATTTGGGTTTCGATGAATTGAGTGATACTTTGTGTAATGTGGATACCTAGGAATAATGGTGAATTGTAATATTTATATGTATGTATAAGTGTGAAACCTGGTAATGGTTAACTATGGTATCCACAAGATATGATCATAATAAATCTCATAATCTGGTATATGATGAAAACTAACTAACCATGCAGGTTTAATGTGGTAAGAATAAAACCTTAAGGTGAGTAACGGTTTTCCCTATTGAGCATGTTGTCGCTCATTTCCTGTTATGTTCATCTTTTCAGGACTCACTAAGTGTGAGGTGATTACAAGAAAAATAGTTGGAGAAGCTATGTAGCTGTATTTCGTTGGGATTGCTTTGAATGCAACGAATGATCTTCATGATAATGTAAGCATCGATTGTTATTTTCTATGACTGTATTAAGATTTGTTGAGGGTTGAAATGATGATGATGACAGTTGTATATTATTAAAATCTAAGGTACTACATTAAACTGTGGTTTATTTATTTGTTTATATCTTTATTTTAATTTAAGAGTTTTTATTTAAGTCCCGGGCAAATTACTTTGACGATTTATATTTATTTTCTAATCTTTATTTTATTTAATAAAAACTGTTAACCCCCACTTAGAAGCGTTACAAGTCCAATCCTAGACTATGGCCTACTGGCCTATCAGGTCCAATAGTGCTATTTATGTATATTTTTGTTTTACCCATGGTATTATATATTTAACCGATCTGTCATAAAGGAATTTGTAAGCTAACATTGGAACCCAATGGGCGTATATTATCAAGTTCTAATAATAATAAATAAATTAATTCCTAATTAATTATTTGTTTATTTATTAACTTAGAGTCACTCCACTATAGATCCGAAGCTGCACTCTTGATAATACATCGTACTATGAGACTCATATATTATAAGCATTGTCTATGACCTCTCATATTATATGTATCCCCTTAGGTTATCCATATTGAATGAAAAACTTAATTTTGTTTTACTTTCTGACTATTTTATCTCAAAGTTCCATTATTTCACCATTAGAAAATTCATTCTTTTTATAACACAATACAAAAGGAATATCATATGGTTACCATATGTGTCTAGATGATTGAGGCCTTGTTATATTTTCTAACACCTAAATAATGCCTTTGAAAGAATAACATTGACTCTTTGTTAGACAGCTATGGATTCTGTGTTTGTGGATTATGCTCTTATCGACTATAGGTTGCATCTCTAACATATCAACAATGGAGTCTTCGATAATCGAAACTCCTAGATTTGGTATATCAAAAGATACAAGCGATAAATATGGAGTTATGAATCCACTTCAAGATCAAGCTGACATATAAATAATTATCAACGAGAATTGATTCAAGTTAAACGAAATTATTATTAAATCAATTCAACTTTAGGTCTAGTCCACTATGCGACCACTATTAGGTCTATCACATAAATGCTTCTCCTTATCTATGATATACATAATTCAACTGTTCCAATTTGAAATTGCCTTCTACACTTGTCCATTTCTCCTCTATAGATAAAAGGCAACAAGCAACTCTTCCTTAATAGTCACCTCCAAGAACATAATAAACTTATGCTTGTAAAATATTTCCATATATTGTCTTTAGAACTTATGGAAATATTGTACAAGGTAGGTTGGAGTAGTGTGGTAAGGCTAGAGATAATCTTATATGTATAATTATTTGGTGTAGATATTGATTCTATAATATTGTTATAATGCTTATATTTTAGAAGAAATAATATTTTTATTTCTAAATATTTTAAATCAATATTGTTGTGCTGCCAATTTTTATATAAATTTAATCATGTTTTCTTTATGCATTGAATGTTTTGCATAATAGTAATGCAAATATCATTTTTATGAACAGTTCTTTACTGCAATAATGCCAGATGTAGGCTTATTACAAAAATAAACCCTGCTTAATTTTATAAATTATCTTTTATTACACTACTACCAGGGTAGGTATATTATTGCTTTATTTGATTAAATGAGATTCTGTTGGTTTTAACGTAAATATAATTCTACTAAAATATATTAATGCTGATTTATTTATCTTTTTTACCTAATAATTGTGATAATTATTTTCATAATGACAACGGTTTTATTTATCATAGTTAGTGTACTTAATTTAATGTTTTTATGAAATGTCTCGTACTGTATTATTGCTTGTAATGTTATTGCTTTCATATATTAATTTATAAAAATTACCGTGCTTGTTTTAACAGGAAAATATTCAATTAATCAAATGCTTTAGATATTTATTACAATCAAAATCTATATAGGTAATAAACATATAGGGGTGTTTGGTATACAGTAATCCTAATAGTAGGAATGTGCAAATTCCTACATTTGGTACAAAAACTATGATTTTTTTATTCTTAAAGACTCAATCTAATGTGATTCATTTTACCACATTTGAGGTAATCTAAATCTCACCTTATAAGGTGATATTATTTCTAAAAGTCTTAAGACCACAAGGTTCTCATATTTTTTCCACGATGATGATGAAGATAAATAATATAATATAATATAAAAATTATTAAATATTTATAATATTATCATAATTTAATATTATTGTTTAATATTAATATTAATCTAAAATAAACATATATTATTAAGAATTATATTTTTATTATTATTTATATACATATCCATATATTAAATATTATATATTATGTATAATATTATTAATTAATAATGGTATTATTATTAATTTATATTTTTATATTATTAATATCAAATTATTATTATTAATATAGAATAATAATTTGATAATAAGAATAACAATAACATTAATAATAATAATATAACACTAATATTAATATAAATAACAATATATTAATAATTACATTTTTTCTTTTATTTATATTCATATCAATATATTATATATTATATACGATATTAATACTAATATATTGTTAAATAATTATAATTTAATTATTATAAATTATATAATATAAATGTATATATTATATTAATATAAAATAATAATAAATTTATAATAATGATAATAATAATATTAACGACAATAATAATAATTTAATAGTATAATATTAATATTCATATTAATTTTAATGTTAAATTATATATAATAGTGTTATATCATTTATTGTTGATGCTTACTACTAAGTGGCAGTGAATCAAGACCACGTGCGGCTGCGCACGGTGGTCGGATGGCTCTCCCTTGCTTGTCTCTGCCTACTTAGAAGTACCTGCAACAAGATGAGGGATGCTTCGGACGTCAAAGGGGGACACCGGTAGGGTATCGGACAAGGGCTCTCTAACACTCAAGATAGGTGCTACTCAGTAGAGAATGAGAGCTATTTGGTTAGTTGGAAAGAAGCATGCTTGCTTGAGCTATAGTAAATGTGCTTGATTTATATGTTGCCACTTGGACTGAGTGTTAGGTGGGTTTTGCCCACGACTCATGTGTTACATCAAGGCCTGTTAGATGGCAGGGGACAAGTGCTATAGTCCCCATCGGTGGATTAGTCTGCATCTAGCGATGGGAAAATAGCCACTTGTTGGCTCCTTGTGGTGAGTGGCAGCCTGCTTACAGTTTATTACAATCTGACTAGAGCTGATGTTTGACCCGAGGAGGCGATTGTTAAGATCGCAGCTCGGAGGGCACTGAAGAGCACCTCAAATAGATGAGCCGAGCTTGAGGAGGTTCAAGATTGCATTGGGAACAGGATCTTCGGTGGGAGGTGTCAAGCTCACTTCCAACAGAGCCCCCCAATTCACCTAGTCGGTGCTCGGCCAGGTGGACTACGTTGAGAGGGTAAGGTCGGCTTAGATTGGTGCCCAGGCGACGTTCAGGGGTGACGGGAGATGAAAGGTCACGCAATGAAGCTCGGAGGGATGCATCGGAGGGATGCATGTCAACACACAATTGGTTGTCCCACTGACAACGTAATTATTGTGCCTCTTCGTATTCTGTGCCCAAGTTTTGCACCTAAGGTAATAGCGGTGTGTTTTTTGTAAGTCAATGTGTGAGCACGATTGATATTCTATCTTTTGAGTTTTAACTGTCGAGCTAGAGTTAATGGTCTAAGGACTTATACTTCATCCCAAGCTTCAACTAACTCGAGTAAGTAATTTCTCAATAACGACACTTAGAAATGAGTAACCTTAGTGATTCCTAGAACGTGGATATATCTTGGTTAGATAGCAATACATATACCAACAAATCGACAATGGAGGATGTGGACATTAAGAGGGTATCCCCTAGCCATGATGGAGCGGCCCGGTTGGTAGAAATACTGAGTCTTAGCGCAGAGATGGTGCCCAAATAGGAGTTGTTGGATTTAATCGGAGGGAGACTCCTGGTCAGGCCATGCAGGGGCAAGGATCCTTACATTGAGGCTGCCACCATTGGTACATCCTAGATTATGGCCTAGGAACTCGCCAGCTTGGTGGCAACTCCTGATGTGCTGAGCACTTTAGGCCGAAGTACCGGGGCTTTTGCTCCTATCGTGGGTCGGGTAACCATGGATGTCTCCTACGATGATGAGCCAGCCAAGGAAGTAAAACTAGAGGAGGCAGCCACCGAGGAAGATGAAGACGCCGAGGAGAGAGTTGTCATAAGGTTCCATGGTGTCATTGCCCATAGACTCTTTCGACCTTGCCAAACCTTTGTTGCTGGTTACACATGTGCCATGACACAGGTTTGGCTGGTTGCACTTCGTTGAGAGTACCGTATTCCAAAGGATGTGGAGCTTGTCTTGCCCAAGGAAGCTGACTCGCTGTTGAACCTACCCACCTGTCACATCACATTGTATGCAGAGTTCTTTAGGACTAGGCTTCGTCTACCTTTCCACCCATTTCTCCACCCAACATTAAACGATCTCAAAGTTTGCCCCGCTCAACTAAACCTGAACAACTATCGATGCATGGTCAGAATGTACATACTATAGAGGTACTACAAGGCTATAGAGATGCCATAGGAAGCGTTTAAGCAAGTATGCAAAATGAAGAGGCTTCCATGGCAATCTGGGTGGTATTATTTCACCAGCTTTAAGAAGGACTTCATCTTGAGCAACCCCGACTCAAACAAGCTATGAAAGTTCAAGTGGTTCTTCATTAGAGGGAATTATCTAGCCTGAACCAGTGAGCTAGTGCTTAAGGACCAAGAGATCCCGACCAAGTTCGAGCAAGGACACATCTGGTAGAAGAAACCATGGGCACTGAGGGAGGTCATTGGAGCAGTGGATGAACTGTACAATAAGTTGAGTCTTCTCGACAACAATCGTTCTTGCTTCAAAAGACCAACCGTCAACACTATGGCTAGTTTAAGGGGTCTAGCCAAATAAACCCTTGCACAAACACCTAGCCTACCTGGTCAGCTGGGGTTGGTCATAATCACAAGGCCAAGTGCCATGGACATCCTAGGGCTGAGCACTAGTCGATCTGGGTGACAGATGAGGGAGCTGTCATCATCTAGTTTTGAGGACTTGTCGAGTTGCTTCCTTGATCTGGGGCCACCCGTAGTGGACGAGGACCTCGATGATGTGATTAGGCTACTCTATCCATCGCGCCAACTCTAGATCAATGGTGAGCTTCGAGTTCTTTTTTCTTTTCTTTCTTTCTTTTTTTCTTTCTTTTTTTTTTTGTCCGCTAAGTTTCTTCTGAGTTGATATTTATCTTCTTGCGACATGTCTTCTTGACAGGCATCAAGAGAGGAGCGGTAGAAGATGATGGAAAATCTTTGCCGTTCAAAGGGGAAGGGCATGGCTAGGGTGAAAAGGAAGAGGATGTTGAGGCCAGAGCAACTAGTTGCCCCACCACCACCGCTGACCAGGACCAGGGCATCATCAAGCTAGGACCAGCCGCCAGCCATCGAGACCGCTATGCAACCACCAATGACAAAGCCGCCAAGGAGGCATCAAGCTACGTGCTGCCTAATGATTGAGTCGGTTGTAGAGGTAGTGCTTGGGGAGTCATTTTTTGATAGTCTCTAGGAGGAGAGCTATGAGAGCCTATTTCGACCCACCTTCCACTTTTTCGCTAAGGTATGTCTAGTCAACATCTAGAGCACCTTTGAACTTGTTCCCTTCAATTTTTTGTGTTCTAACAACATTTCTTTAGGCCTGCACGCTACTAGAAATGGCCAATACTATTAGTTCACATGAATTTGGCTTCAAAAATCTGAGAGCTGAGAAGGCCACCTAGAAGAAGGCTAAGGTGAAAAAGGCCTTGGAGCTAAAGGTTACCGAGCTCGACTAGGCAAAGGCTGACCTTGAGTAGGCCGAGGAGCAGGCAAGACTTGCTCGAGAAGATGCACACAGGGCAAGGTTCAACACCAACCAAGCTTGAGCCAATCATCAGGCCGCCCAAGAGGAGCACAACTGCTTTTTGAAGGAGCAGTTGCCTAGTAGGCTCGCCCAAGCAATAGAGGAGTTCAAGGCCTCCATAGAGTTCACAGATAACTATTATCTTTGGATGACAGACATGCGAGACCACATTTTGGAAAGGCATCCCTACGCGGCCGACTTCAACTAGAGCATCATTATCGAGCCTGACACGGACGAGGAGGCTGAATAGTCCAACCAAGAGGTCGTGGTGGATGTGGACTGCGACAGAGGGAATGGCAAAGGCAGCAACGTCGGGGATGGGGCCTAGGCTTAATTTTGGTTTCTGTAATTCTTCATCTGGACTTAGAAGTTGCCCTATTATTTGTGCCTCTAAAACAACTTAATTAATTTTCTTTTCAATGAAATTTTCTTTCATTCCAAGTTCATCAATCCTCAAAAACATAATTTTATAGTTTTATTTTTCAAGTTTGATGTTTCTTGGATATGAAGTATTAATTCCATTGCATTTGAATGCTTCTCAAGAGAGAAATAATAATTTTATCTTCCCCAAGTTAAAAGCTTCTTGGAATAAAGCACAAGCCTCAATTTTTCCAAGTTAAACAATTCTTGAGAATGAAATGTTGGATTCATTCTTCCAAGTTGAATGTTCCTTAGGGATTCACATTCTCAAAAATGGAATGTCAATTTTTTTCTAGTTGAATGTTCTACGGGGACAACTTTCCCGAAAGTGAAACTCAGTCCGATCTCATGTTCACCAAGTTTAGCCAAGCAAGAAAGGTCCTTTCTCGGCTGGGATAGTCACAACGATGTGTGATACCCTGTAGCCCCCTTAGGCTTGTTTAAGTTCATGTGAACTTTTACAAGTCTAATCATAGTTGGGAGTTATGTTCCCGGGACCATCACCATGTCAGGACAATTTTGGCCAGGGCGTTTGTATGGTAATAGACCTACGGTCAGTCTCATGCCAATTAGCCCCTCAGTCCGGTTAGTCGGGATAACTCTCCCTCTTTGGGAGCTATAGTCGGGCCCCACGGACCAAAGTTAGGGTTTTCCTCCTTGAGAGTTATGTCTTTCTTAACGTAGATTGCTCAAATAAATTGTGTAGAATAAGTATTTTTATTAATATTTCTTTTTTACATTGTAGTCTTGCTTAGTAGGCCTAGTTATAAAAAAATGTAGCCAGAGGTAAAAAAAGGTGTTCTGGCTTTGTCAACAAAAGAATTTCTTGAAGTGTTCGACGTTCCAAGGATGACCGAGCACGTTTCCTTCCATGTCGAATAGCTTGTAGGTGCCAAGTTGTACGATTTCGACCACTCTATATGGTCCATCCTACTTCGACCCAAGCTTGGGCTACTAAACGGTGAGCTTCTTTAGCACCAAGTCACCAACTTTAAAGCTTCTTGGTTGGACCTGCTTGTTATAATACCAAGCAACCACTGATTCCTTACTCCAGTGTGAATTACTGCCTAGTCTCTTTCTTCTTGAGCAAATCAAGCTCAGACATCATAACCTCGGCATTTCAAATCTTATCATATTGTTCGATCCTAAGCTTGGTAGACCAACTTCTACAGGGATAATTGCTCGGCCCCACAGGCGAGGGAGAATGGAGTCTCCCCTATGGTAGTCTAGATTATTGTCCGATACACCCAGAGTACCTTCGGGAGCTCGATGATCCATGCACCTTTAAAGTCCTCAAGTTTTTTCTTCAGGTTGTCCTTGATAGTTTTGTTGATAGCTTCAATGTGCCTGTTGCTTTAAGGGTAGCGGGGAAAGGAGAAGACCTTCTTGATATCAATCTACTCGCACAGGCAGATTAGGCTCGATAACTCAAACTGTTTGGTGTTGTCAATTACAATGGTGTGTGGAATTCCAAACCAGCAAATGATGTTTTGCCAAATAAATTTAGCACACTTTGCATCGATCATATTCGTGCACGGCTTAACTTCCACCCGCTTTGTGAGGTAGTCGATGGCCATGATGTAATACTTGTATTGTGACCGCGCTTGGGGAAGTGATCCGATCAGATCAAGGCCCATTTGGCAAAAGGCCAGGCATAAGTCATCAAGGTAAGTGGCTCAACATGCTGCCCTATCGCCCTTATAAACTACTGGCACTTGAGGCATTTTTGTGCAAAGTCCTTGTAGTCTTGCTCCATAGTCGGCCAGTAATAACCTTGCCGAAGGCACTTCTAAGCCAGGGATCGCCCCCTACATGGTTGCCGCATAGCTCTTTGTGGATTTCCTTCATTAAATAGCGAACTACTTCGGGCCCAACGTACCTTAGGCATGGGGTAGTGTAGCCTCATCAGTAAAGCTTTCCCTCGATCATCGAATATTGGGTCAATCTATTGTGGATTTGGCGTGCCTATTCCTAGTCACCGGGCAATTCGACTATGGTCAGGTATTGGATAATCAGGTCCATCTAAGTAGATTCTTGCTCTTCGGCTACACTAGCCACTTCTTTTGTGATGCTTGCCTCTGCTAATCTCTCGATGGGGACTGACATAAGTTCACCATTGCCTAAACCCGAGGAGAGCGAGCAAGGGCATCGGCCTTAGAATTTTTAGATCGAGGGATTTGATTAAAAGAATAAGCTTTAAATTGCCCCAACAATGCTTTGACTTCTCACAGATATGTAGTCATAGATTTTGTTCAGGCCTGAAATCCCTCGGTAACCTATTGGACGACAAGCATGGAGTCATTGTAAATAGATATGCAGTCCACTTTGAGGTCTCTTGCAATTCTGAGCCCAACCAAGAGTGCCTCATACTCAGCCTCATTATTGGATGCCTTGAAATTGAAGTGAAGGGCATAGATTGTTTTGTAACCATCCGGGCTGGTGAGGACCAACCCAACACCCGACCCGTCGGTGTAAGATGATCCATCCATGAAGAGTTTCTACTTAGGCTTCGACTTAGAGACATCATCGCCTCCGTTGCTGCTGGGAAAGTCTAGATCTTTTGCTAGTGCCTTCTCAATAGATGGAGTGCTCTGTGTGGCGTCGATGAATTCGACAATGAAGTCGGGCAAGGCTTGGGCCTTGATGGCTATCCTCGAGATGAAATGAATGTCATATTGCCCGAGCTCTACTGACCAATTAGCCATCTACCTAGATATCTTAGGGCTTTAGAGGACTTGCTGTAGTGGATACTTGGTTGGAACCTGAATAGTATGGCCTTAGAAGTATGGTTGTAGTTTTTAAGCCGAGGTGACGAGGGCAAACGCGAGTTTTTCAAGCGGCAGGTACCTCTCCTTGGCACCCTGGAACACGTGACTTGTATAATAGATAGGCTTTTGAGTTCCATCTTTCTCCCGGACAAGGACCAAGCTCATGACTATCTCAGATACCACTAGATAGGCGTATAGTACCTCTCTCGGCAAAGGTTTAAACAAGAGCGGGGGCGTGGCTAAATTTTTTTTGAGATTTTGAAAAGCTTTCTCACACTCTCTACTCCACTGAAACCTCTCCTTAAGTGCTTGAAAAAACAGATGACACTTTTTAGTAGCCTGGGAGACGAATCTAGATAGGGCTGCTACCATGCTAGTAAGCTTTTACACCTCCTTGACTGTGTGAAGGAAGTGCATATCAATCATATTTGTGCCTTGGTTAGTTTGACTTTGATCCCCCTCTAGTTCACCATGAACCCAAAAAACTTGCCTAAGCTAACCCCAAACATGCACTTGGCTGGCTTGAGTTTCATCTCATATTCTCGGAGTTTGTCAAAGCTTGCTCGAAGGTCGGCAATGTGGTTCGTTGTTCGGATAGATTTGATGAGCATGTCCTTCACATATACTTCTATGGTTTGCCGATTAGCCGGGCAAACATCTTGTTGACTAGGCGTTGGTAGGTAGCTTCGGCATTCTTCAATCCAAAAGGCATAACCATGTAGTAGAAGAGCCCTTGGTTGGTGGTGAAAATGGCGTTTATCTAGTCTTCCTCGGCCATCCTATTTTGATTGTAGCTAGAGTAGGCATCCATGAAGCTTAGCAACTCATGCTCAGCAGTTGCATCCACGAGGTAGGGGGAAACAGTTCTTGGGGCAGGCCTTGTTGAAATCAGTGTGGTCGATATAGACCCACCATTTTCCATTAGTTTTCTTGACAAGGACTATGTTTGCCAAACACTTCGGATACATGACCTCTCAGATAAAGACGGCCTTTAAGAGCTTCTATACCTCCTTATTTATGGTGGCGTATCTCTCCAAATTGAAAGCTCTTCGTTTGTGGATGACTGGTTTGTAGTTGGGTCAGACGTTAAGGTGGTGGCAAATAATGCTAAGATCAATGCCGGGCATGTCTTCATAGGACCACATAAATACATCTTGATATTCTGTTAGGAACTTCTCTAGGTCAGCCTGAACATCAAGTTTCAGCTGAGAACCAAGTTGAACCGTCCGATCGGGATGTTCGGGGTCCAAGTTATACGGGACCAAATCCTCCATGGGGGTGGCTCTCACCTCTTCGTTATGAAGTCAAGGATCCAGGTCAGACAACATCTTTGGTGCCTGCTCAATGGGAAGCAGTATTTCATCCACTTTGTAGATAGCTAAGATGCTCAAATGCCATACCGAGGCATCCCTTACAGCATTCTCATAACAGTCCCTAGAATCCTTTTGCCATGATCTAATAACTCTGACCTTATTATGCGTGGGAAACTTCATTGCCATGTGGTAGGTGGAGACCACTGCCTTCAATGCGTTCAAGGTCGAATGACCTATGATGATGTTGTATTGAGAGGGCTTATCGACGATAAGGAAGTCATCAATGCGTGTTACCTAAGCAGCCTCTTCTCCGAAGGTGGCCGGTGGGCCGACTTCCCCATTGCTCGGACGCACTCTCTGGTGAAGCCATAAAGCGGTGTCTGTACCAGGATGAGGGTGGCATTACTGATCTTTAGTTTGTCATAGGCGTGCTTGAAAAGAATATGGCCGAGCTGCCGTTGTCGATCAGTACCCACCGAACAATGTTGTTGACAATGTATAGTTCACACACGACGGCATCGTTGTGTGAGTGAACAAGTTTATCCACCTCTTCCTTAGTGAAAGTGATTAGGACATCTCGTTGTTGGCAGATCTTGTTGATGTGTTAGGACATATTCCTGAGATCACCCCTCTCGACCAACAAAGCCTCCCGAGCATAAGCTCGCTGTCCGCTCGAAGTGTCCTTAGTAACTAGCCCTTCAAAAATTATATGAATGATGTTTCGAGGTTCCAAGGTGTTCCCACTTTCGTTACGTGGGTGGCTTTGAGCATCTCGGGTTGGCTGGTTGTTTCCCCTGGCTACGAAGTCCAGAGTTAGGACTCGCTCAATTAACTCCCAACAAATGCCTGTCTCGGACCAATCTTTCGATCTAGTCTTTAAGTTGAATGCAATTGTAAGTGTTGTGTCCTACATCCTTATGAAAGTTGTAGTATTTGTTCTAATCCCTCTTAGCCTTGCTCCCCTTCAATTTTGGTGGATCGACCAACAGGTTCATACCACTCACCTAGGCGAGCACCTCATCGATGCTGATGACCAGGGGTGTGTAGCTTTGAAATTTCACAATCAATACCTTTGTTTTCTCGACCTTCTTTTCCTTCTTTTGCTTGTTATTTTGTTTGACATTCTGATGCTTGGGTGTCAATTTTTGCTTCTTGTCATTCTTGCTACCACTGCTACCACCTTCTTCTTAGCGACTTTTCATGTACTCGGCCACATCGGTATACCTTTGTACGTAGCAGAGCATTTGAGAAAATATGCTCAGCTGCTCAAAGGCAAGCGACTAGGTCAGTTTTTCGTCTCAGAGACACTCTACGAAGGCATGCTTTAAGGTCTCCTCTTTGACGTACCTGACCTCAAGTGTGGCTTGGGTAAATCAGTTTATGTAATCCCTAACATTCCCGTCCCCCTACTTGACAATGTAGAGATAAGTTATTTCTTTCCTTCTCGTCTTTGTTGTGGAAAAGGCAGCAAAGAAGGCCTCAGATAGCTAACCAAAAAAGTGATTATGGCCAGCTCTACCTGCTTGAACCATTGCCAAGTAGGCGCAGTCAGGTTCAACGAAAAGGCCTTGCACATTGCTGCATCGCTGGCGTTCTGCAAAAGCATGTGTCCTCAGTATAGCTCTATATGCTCGTCTACGTTGGTTGTCCCATTGTGCGTTTTGATCTATAAGACTTTAAATTTTGACGACATGGGGGCCAGCATAATGTTGTCCATGAACAGCGAGTCCAATGCACTGCCATCATGGAGCCAAACTCGATTGTTTCGAATTTGGTCAATTTGGCGCTGTAGCTCTCGGAGCTAGTGACTATTGGTATCTTCAAGTAGTTCCACCCAATAAGGGGTTCCACCCTCAACCCTGAAACACCCGTTATTTTAACGGGTATGATTTTTTGTAAAATCATAAGAATAAAATGTCACTTTAGCATATTTACTAAGTCTCCGTAGTAAATATTTTAAATCTACCTATCACTTATATCTACGAATCTGGTCCCGCTACATTAATGCTCAATTAAATAGCATCCTTATCATTGGGAGACATAAAATTAATTCACCTCAACTACCAGGAGACATCGATATGTTTTCTCAACCATATTTTTAATGCTTCCTTTATCTTCTTCTACAACATACCCCATTTGTTCCCTCAATTATGTTGACATTATTTGCTAAAAGTCTCCGTGGGAGACATGATAACATTTTCTTTTAATGCTCATTTAATTCTATCCCGCTCCTCAATTAATTTGATGCCTATATATTCAACCATCACCACTCTCTTCTCAAGTTTCTCATTCTCTCCTTTCTCACTTCAATTTCCAACT
>CAMOHE010006921.1:0-15777 GCA_946598075.1 Artocarpus hirsutus
GGTAGAAGTCCTACCTCAATACTCGTACCGGTGCCTCACACCGTAATCCCGGTCTGCTATACGTTAGCTCCGCGGATCCACGCACAAATCCTAAATGCATAGTAACTTAGCTCATTAGCATCTAACCTGAGGTATCCTATGATACTAAATCATCTCATGGTGTCCTAGTGTGCCATTTAGGTTTATAAAATCATTGTACAAAGTTGAAATTTAAATCAGGATTCAAAATAGTTTAAAACGGGTGAAAATCACAAAATTTTCCTTGGCTCGGTCGGCCTGCCGGTTCCCCTGCTTCGACTTGCCGGACTACATAGTTTGGCCTGCCGGAGGAACAGGTTCGGTCGGCCGAACATCTCCAGGTTTGGCCTGCCGGTCGGATGAATCCGGCCTGCCGATCCTCTGAATCCGGCCTGCCGATCTGGGAAATTCCAGAAATTTTCACGCACGGGTCTCGGCATGCCCAAATTCAAATCTTCAAATCTAACCTGTTTTCTCAATTCCCAGGCATAGATAATCATCATAAACAATAGAAAATCATAATAGAACACTTTTGAATGAATTAAAACAAGTTTTAAACAAGATTTTCTCAAAAATCCAAAAATAGAGAAAATAGAGGAAAAATGAAAAATCTTGATTCTAATCCGTTTTTGATGAAATGAAGTTTACATTCTAGCTAATCTAAGTCCATCTAACTTAGATTAAAGCTTTTCTAAGCTTAGAAACTCTAATATTTCAAAATGCAAGAAAATCTTGAAAAATAGAAAAACTTTGAGTTTTAAAATCTAACCTCGAATCAAAGCTTGAAAACGTTATTTTTGTTGTTGAATCTTGTCCCCGAGCCTTCGATCTCCTAGCCCGAAGCTTGAAAACAAAATTTGTTTCAAAAATTTTTGAGAGAGAAAGAGATTGAACCGAGAGAAACGAGAGAGAGAGAAGAGAGAGAGGGTGCACGGGAGAAAATGAAGAGAGAGAGGAGAAAAGTGAAATAAATAGGACAAGAGAGAAAAACAGTTGCATAAAACTGTGTGCAACCACACTCTGTTTTCAAATCAAATTGTTTTATTAAAACTTAAAGTAACAATCAAAAACAATTTAGAATAATTAAAAATCACTAAAAGAGTAAATTAACACAAAGTTTCTTAATTTTCACAAAATAATCAAATTAAGTTTAAAACACTCATCATGGCACACTAATTCACCATTTAACACTCTTAATACTATTTAATTAACTTCGGGGTGTTACAATAATTCCCAACTCTAAATTCAACAAGCTTCTAGGGGAGTCATGCCAAATTCAATCAGGAAGATAGATCTCAACCTGATTAATATATGTGATCTAGAACCCGTATGATCTAGCATATATTAATAATAGTTTCTTTGGCCATTAATTTTATTAATAGAGCTCTTAAGAGAGATTAATAATAAAATTAACATGAGTATATAACCATCATTTCAATATTTTATCCATGATTTATAATCACCATCTAGGGGTGTGCAACGATAAACCATGCTAAAATACCTTATCCTCTCAGAGATCCAACCTGGTACATGATGAAGTCCCTTCCTAGGGGTCGAAACCACCATGTTCTTCCTTGGACCAACGAGGAAGGCCTTAGGTCTTCTCTTCAAAAACCTTCTCCCACTCAATCTTTTAAAATCAAGGTTTTATTTTAAAAACATGCATGAATAATTTTAATATGAGCTGCACTCCCTATTCTATATGGCATGTTATCAATAGACACGACAAATCATATTATAATACAGACAAGCAAAGCTACAAGCAAAATAATAATTAAATAACCATAATATTATAGTTCCACCCTAGAGAATAGAAAATAAAAGTTACAAAGAGAATAATCGAAACATATTATCGATTCTTCATCCTTGAATCCTCAACCTGTATCCTTTTTCATGGAATACCCATCTTCAAGTCTTCAATCCTGCATAGATTGAATACTCCATATTTTTGGTTATATTCAAATTTTAATGTTTTTCAGAATTGTCCCAAAAATAAAATTAAAACTGTATTGAAAACTGCACCTTTTCTTAAAAAATTTCTAGCTCTCTGTCAGCAAGCCGATCTGTATGATTGGCTTGTCGGTCATGACCCTCCGGCCTATTGATCTTTTCAAGTCGGCCTACCGATCATGACAGTTTGACTTATCGCCAGAGCCACCTGATTTCTGCCCCGCGGACGGCCTGCTGAACCCCAAGTCTGACCTGCCAATTCTGCGACCATCGGCCTGCTGATCCTAGAGTTCTGGCATGCCGATTTAGCAAGGATCGCCTCTTTCCAGAAAATATAATTTTGATGCAATTTATCAATTTCATTTTCAACAATTCAAAAACATAAAATTAGAGACTCAGAAAATACTTGGGAATGCCATCATCCATCTTTTAGATCTGCCATCTAGATCTGTCTTCTTCGAATGATTATTTTAATTACAAAATTCTTAAAAATTTAAAATTAAATAATAATTCCTAGACAGAGATGATAGTCTACCATCTAATTATATAAAAAACCTAGACACATATTCTAACCTCTAAGGAACCATAACCAGTATAAATTAATTAATTAATAAATAATTAAATAACAATTTAATCAACTAGAATTAATTAATAAACATTCACCATATAATCCATGACAACATATAAAAATATATAGAAACCTAGAGTGCCAACTCTCTATAAAATTAAATCCAAGCATAGGAGAGATAAGGATCACAAAATTTATACGAATAGCATGATCACAAACTCATAAATTTATGTAAAAACCATGTCTCTGATACTAATTGTTGAAAAAATAGTACGTAGTGGAATTTAAAAATTTTTATATCAGAGTATTTTCCAAAACACAAGTTTGATATGCTATATGCACAAATTAACTAGATCTTACTAACCTTTTGAGTGCTGAAAAGCTCCTACAATGAATAAAGAGAAATAAAGTTTCAGAAAAACCTCAACTAACTGACCTTCTTTGTTATTCTCTATCCATGATCGGAGTGAGTGTGGGCTCACGTCGTTCAGCTTTTCAATCAGTGATTCTCCTTCCAACCAATTGAGACAACCCAAAGCTACAGTTTAAGATTTATGAACAATAGTTTTTAGGAAGTTTTTAGAGTCTCATCGGCAGAGTCTCACTCTTAATCTCTCAATTAATCTAAATAATAATGAGGCTTACTCCCCTTTTTATAGAGGTTAGGCCCATGATTATGTCCTTATCAGATAATGCCTCAAAAATTTGAATCAGATTCAAATTAAAAATCAATGTCTGATAAAATCTGCGTTTAAACGCGTGATCTTTTTAGCGTGCAGTCGGCATGCCGATCTGTCTAACCGGCATGTCGAACATGCCCCATCGTTAGGCCAAACCTAAGGATCGGCATGCCGAACCTGTGACAAATAATCCCAGTGAATCTTTTATTCTCCATCCAAGATTCTATAGGATAAAGTCCCAGTTTTAATTCACATAACCCAATAGAGAAGTTATCTAATTAAAACAACTTTATTTAGATAATCTCTAGGAAAATAAATGAATTCCTGATAATTCTGCAAGTTTATCTTAATTTAATTTATTCAAAATTAAAATAACTGATAAACAGACAAGAATTATCTGATCCCAATAATTCAACAAGTTTATTTTGAATTAATTTTATCACAAAATTAATTCAACCGATAAATAAACATGAATTATTTGATTTTACCGAATTTCAGCTAATTTGATAAATCTAACATAAGTTACCAACTATTGAAAAAACATGTCGTATCGTTATAGGATTTTTATGACCTAGATAAGGGGACCAAATGGACCTATATAGTTTAAGCTTCTGATAATTTTGAAACCTAATATCCTAGATATATATTTCATAACTATCAACTCCAACGCTACTCTATTAAAAGCTTGGAGTTGCACTTTTGAACTATATAGAATTAAGAAGCCTTATAGTTAAGTCTCCATGACATATCATAATGTATCGTATCCCTGTAGGATTATTTGTAATTGGCTTGAGGACAAGTTCTGTCTTACATTTTTTATTATTTTTTTCTCATGTTCTATTATCTCACCATCGAAAAATTTACCATCCATAAGATAGTATACCATTTGGTTACACCTATGTATCCAAATGGTTGAACGCTCTAGTTTTCCAATTATCGGATAACCATATAGGAGGATATCAACTATTTCTAAAGAGGAGCTATGGATTCTATATCTATGAATAACAGGTCTATAGAATCAAGAGTAATGCCTTTAACGTACTAGCATGCATACCACTATTAAAATATAAGTGTCACCCTTTGGTACATCAAAAGGCACAAGTCAAGACAACGGGCTTACTATTCATCTCAAGATTAAGATACAATATAAATGATTGTCTAAAGTGAATCAATTTGCCAAGACAGAATTATTAATCCAAACCAATTCAGTTTATGTCCCGATCCAACACATTGTCACCTATGACAACATGCCAATGTTTCTATTCACGGGGTCCACCTCCGATAGTCAAGATAAACCATCTCTCATAGGGATATAGACAACATAACAATCTTTGAATGAATAAAGCACCCAACTTTATTCCATCGATTGTGGATCTTATGATTTAGGCCGTTACCTTAAGAATCATGTCTTTTGTATTATCTGTCTATCATATGCCTAATTCTTAAAGGTTTAGACCGATAGTTTCAGACTTTTCTTTGCTTAATATACATTCAATAAATATGAAAAAGAGGATAAGATTTGGTATATAAATAATAAATAAATTCTTTATTGACAAAAATGTCTCTAAAAATATATTATATTTTTATTCCTTAGGACATACACGTCAACAGTGTACACCTGGATTGCTAAAAAGCACAAATTTATGGACTTTAGATGACAGTTTTCACTTTAAATCATCATCTAATGTATGTAGCTAAAAAAAAATTGTTATTTTGGTTGTTTTTCCCTCATGTAGCCTAATGTCTTGTGATTTATCCATTTTTTTGCCTCACAATTCACTGATTTAGGTTACTATATTCCACTCTTGGAAAAATAAATAATTATATAAGTAAAATATTTAAAACAAATAAAAATTAAAAAAAAATTTATGCACAATTATTAGTGAGTTAATAAAGTTTCATACTAATCATACTTAATGCAATAAAATGGTTGGAATAAAAATACAACAATGTTGGAATGAAATACAATATACTAAATTACGACACAACAATAATGAAAGAGTTCCATAAAAGATACAATAAAATATACATGATTACTTTTTCCTCTTACCTTTAGTAGTGTTATCAACATAATTCCATTACTAAGTGTGAATCGCCATTGTCATCAACCTCCTCCATCGATGGCAATCCATTGCTAAAAGATGGAATATCATTACATCATCATTCTCATCACCATCGCTAGTTGTTCTTGGCTTCATCGTTATGGCTAATGACAACTCCAAGTCTTTAGGATCGGTGTTATAAAAAACTTGTTTTTCTTGCAACAACAAGGTGAACGAATCATTCTTGCAACCAAATCTTCTAAAGTTTACCATCGTAATGCCATTATTATCTTCTTTCACATAGTTGTTGTCGACCAACTTGCACTTAAAAAAGTTACTTAGAGTCTACAATGAATGAGGTCCAATATGTTGTCAACATAAACATAGTAGGTCAATGTTCCATAGTGGGATTCCTTTTTTGTGGAGGAAACATGTACAAAATTGGCAGAAGATACATACTACTATTTTAGGCATGGTGCTTCTCATCTCTTTTCTGAGTGTAGAAGGTATAGCCATTTATTGAATACGAAGTATATCTTATGACTGTAATCGAGAGTCCTCTGGCCAACTTAAACAAGTTTTCAGAGACACCTTCGCTTTGAGACTCATGAGCCTTGTCATATATGTGTCCTCGTGTCTAGTCTCTAAAAGTGTAGTTGTGTTTATCTTGCAACCATTTCTCATTCTTTCCTCTTTTAGGATTTGCATCTTTTATATCTTTCATGTGGACCTCTATGAATGGTTCAACCACACAAGTATTGTAAAAAATATAAAGACATGCTTGCTCCCATTTCTCATGAGAAACAAACGATGGATTACTAGTAGGCATTGCTTTAGGCTCAATGTTAATCGTCCTTAGAAACTGATTACTTCAACATTAGACAAGTATTCTAAGCAAAATTCCATAGCTTCTTTGGCTATATAATTTTCTACAATGCAACCTTTAGGCCTATTTCAATTCTTAACATTGCCCTTCGAAATCTTCATGTCTTATTTAAAAAGGTACATCCACCTCAAGTTCATTGACCTAAAAAAGCCTAATTTCATGTACTAAGTACTCTGCTAAATGAATCATAATGTCAAAAAATAAAGGTGAAAAATATTTCTCAAGCATGCACAAGGCCTTCACCAATTCTGCTTGTATTGTCTCTAGCTTCATTGGATCTATCACCTTAGCATATAAAGTTGAGGAAGAAACAAAACTTTATAAGTGCATATCTCACCTCCAATTGAAAAACTCCGAGCAACGCAAGTGGCCATAATTGTTGCATCAAAGTGTGACAATCATGTGTATTCATGTTTGCAAGCTTCAAGTCCTTTGTTGGCACTAAGTTTCTGAAGTTTAAAGAGTACCTTTTTGAAACTTTGAACAAAGCAAACCATTCACAAAATATTTGAGGTTAATTTGGATTCGAATTCAAAGGAATTGTTATTCAATCAATGATAGGCTTTATCAACTTGAGGTTAGATTGTAGAATCATATTCCATCCACTATCATCACCACCATTATAAAAAAACTAAGCAATTATTTGCTAGAATTTGATTTTGCTTTTTATTTAAACGGGGCTTCTCTCTTTTGATTAACCCTAGTTTTTTCTTTCTTGGACATCTTGGATTTGAATTTTCTAGTTTTGACATGTAATTGTCAACTTTTTTTTATCTGTGATATTTAGATGTCAACACTAAACCCTACAATCCTAGAGCCACATTCAGGAGGAATTATGGTTATTAGCTACCACCAAATAATATAGGTATATCTTTTTCATTTAACTAACATGATAGTGATGAAGCATACTAAAGATTTAAGTTTCGTTTAAATCTTTAAAAATTTTATTATTAGAATTTGATTGTCTTATGCTTTATAATTAGAATTCTACTCAATAGGATTTGGGTTTGATTCTACGATTTCCCTTTTTAAAATCTGTTAAAAACTTTATGTATAAAGTGCTACTAAAAACAATATATTAAATTAGGGTCTGAATTTGATAAAATTGTGAATTGTAGACTCGTATAGTTTTTCAAGGGCTACAATTCCTTTATTGGTCATAAATAGTGATTCTAACACTAAACATGTGTTTTATTTTGAAACTAGTATCAAAAATGCATTTTTTGTTAGATTTAAAAGTCTTTGTGAATTGATGTCAGAGACAATTTTAATAAAGTTTTCTTCACAAAGGTTCCTCATTCTAACAAAGCCTAAAAAATTCTATATTTCCCAAAAATCCATTCTTGGTATCTAACATCACAATTTGCAACAATTTTGTAAACTTTACCACTTAGAACATTTTTATAAATCTATTTCAAAGTCCATGTTAGAGGTAGAATAAATTTTCTTCACAAAAGTTCTTCATCTCGTCGAGACTTAAAACTTTCATGTTTTGCAAAAAACATGATTTAGACTTTTTATAGTTGTTTCATCCAAAACATAAACTGTATTATAGATGTCGTAACCAATGTTGCAATATCTCGTGAAAAACTTAATGGAAACAGCTTTGGAATCAATCATAAGCTAAAGTAAAATTGCTAAAACAACTTTGACATACAATAAACTAAACATATTAATTTTTAAAAATCAAAATCAAGCAAAAATGATATCTGTACTACTAATGTTGCAATATCGCGTAAAACATCTAACATAATAGTGTTGAAACATTTGTGGATTTTTTTAGCAGTTGCTATAGAGTTTTAGGGAAATAATAAACTAAACATCTCAACTTCTGAATGAATGAATTGTATGTGTGCATTGATTATTTACACACAATGCACATGTATGTATATTTCCATTAAGTAAGAATTTCATGCACGCTATAATATTGTGTCATATGCATTGTATGGCATACATTGATACATGTATATTTTAATGTACATATGTGTGTGTAGTGTGAACTGTTGTGCAACATGGTGAGTATTATGCACCTTATTTTTTTTTATGGTAATTAAACATTATATAATAGTATATGATGATGGTGATAGCAACTAGCATCTAGGATAGGCTAGTGTTGCCGGGCATGCTTTGATATATATATATATATATATATATATATATATTTGGTGCATTAAGCACCTAAATGGTTGCATGGAAGTTTTGTGTACATTGTTGGGTGTGGACAATAAGCCTTGATGTTGTTGTCGGCATGTTTTGAAGGAGGGAAATTAGTGCTCTATGCACTTAGTTAATTAATGATGATGAAATGACATTATTATTGTCTCCCACTCACCTTCTTTGTTTCTCCACTAAGCTTGGTAATGCTGCACTCCTCATCTCACCAAGAAGTCTCCATCCATATCACCCCATTTCCTCACATCTCTCTCTCTAGAATTCCTTCAACTCACCTTCCATGTTTCTTCTTTAATTCTTCTCTTCATTATTCTGTTGAACGACTTGGAAAAGCAACAAGAAATCTCAACTTCTCCTAGCCAAACTCAAAGGAAAAAAAGAAGAAGAGAAGCTCCATCTTGAAGTAAGCGTCTATTCTAGACTTAACCTGAAATTTTGTAATCTACTGATTTCTGACTTCCATAACTTCGTCTACAAATTTTCATTCTCTACGAAATTTAAATATGATGTTTGTTGGGGTGCAATTTAGTCAGGCCCAAATTGCCGATGGGTCTGTGCTGCCCAATGTTGATACTAATCGAACGGATCGAGTAAATTCTGCTGACTGAAGCCAATCGAATTTATAGTTTGTATTGCTTGCTTGATTCGATCATTTTGCATGACACTCGCTTAAGATAATTCACACTCATTTCCCATGTCTTCATTTGACCGGATCGTTTGTCTCGAGCTGATAGTTATTAGCACAAACTGACAGTTATAACACGTCTAGTCATGGACCGAAACATGGGGGGGGGTGATTCTTATAGCCTTTCGCTAATCGACACGTGTCCCACTATTGCAGTTACTTATAAAGCATTATCTCACTCTACTAGACGGTTGGGAGCCATGATCCTTCCTCATCCTCTATATAAGAGGGTGGTTGCTTCATTGTCCTACACACAAAAAAAGATACAAAAACTCTACCCATTTGCTTTCATACATATTTTTGCTCTTTTGTAATCTGTACCAAAAACATTTTTAGTGAATTACAGTGGACGTAGCTCTTTATTAATAGAGTGAACCACTATAAACCTCGCGTGTCACTCTTGCTATAGCATTATTTATTTCATTTCACTCTAATCTTGTATTTCAACCTGAGCTAATACTTCCATTTAATGGTGATTTGAGGGCCCAAGTCTTTGAACAACCTAATCCAGAATTAAAACATTTGATTGTAGATCCACCGTTTATAGTTTGGTGCCCACTGTGGGGCCTTCAGGTCATCAACTCCAAGATCATAGGCTTAGATTCAAAAGGCAGACAACGTCGATAACCAGCATACTCTTGAAAACATAATTGAAGAGACTGAGTCAATTCCCTAGGAAACCAGCAAATGGAAGCCCCTGCAACAGAAGTCGAGGTCCTTAAAAAAATGTTCCAGGAGCAGGCGGCTCATTCTTAGGAGCATGACAAAAGGTTGGAGTAACTTAGCCATGAGAATTTGGCTTTCAGAAGCCAAATTAGTTATCAGAACTCCTAGATGGCATCACAATCTTACTATTATTCGTACTATGGATATTCAACTATCCCAGTATCGTAAACAATACAGTGGTAATCTCAAACACCGTAGCTAGGAACATAGCAACCCTATAGCCTAATTAGGAGGATGCAGCCCTTATACACAGTAGCTTTTACGGCTACAACAACTCCTGCAATGACAACTACTACGATGACAAATACTCGTTTGGAATTCAATCGAAGCGATGATTCGATTGAAAGAAACACAAGGACAAAACTGACTGCTGGATTAGAAGAAGCATTAGCTGTCATTCTGTTGACCATTGAGTCGATCTAATTAATTATGAGAGAGATGCTCGAGCAGAATTCTAAACTCGTAGAAGAGAAAATCGATCAAAAGGTTTCGAAAGCCACGAGCAAGACCCTGGCACTGGATGACATCTCAAAGAATATTCAAGATACCCCACTCACAAAAAGGATCACTTTGATCGTACCACCGAAGTACATAAACCTTGTGTTCACTCGATTTGATGGAACTTCAGATCCAAAGGACCACTTACTGTAGTACAAGAACGTGGTCAGCGCTATAAACATTCCAGACTTGATTCTTGATGAAATGATGTGCAAGTTGTTTGGTAGTCACTTAAAGGTCTAGAACTTCGTTGGTTCAATAACATGCCCACTGGATAGATCGACAGCTTCGAAGACTTAACAAATTCATTTGTCAAAGCTTATTCAGTGCATATCAAGATAGGAAAGACGACCAAAGATTTGTGGTCTGTCGTTCAAAGCCTAGACGAGTCGCTACAGGCTTATATCAAGAGATTCAGCAAAATGCTCTCAGAAATTTTTGATTTAGAGGATGGAACAACATGAGAAGCACTGAAGAAATGACTTTTTCACAAGTCCTCATTCAAGAGTAGCATTTGCTTTGACTATTCACACACCATCCAGGAAGCCCTGAATAGAACAAAGGGATGGATCGACCTGGAAGAGGAAAACGAAAGGTGTGAACAAGAGCTAGCGAGAACCAAAGACCAGAATAAGTGGAATCGGAAGCAAAAGTCTTAACTAGATCGAAGGGGACGGATAGGGACACCTTCAAAGAGGGAGTGGTGGTGAAAAGAAGATAGGTCATGATCCATCACGAGACCGTTATTGCGCCTAAAATATGCCCTCAACATATCACCGTCTGAAATAGTCACTTAGCTCGAAGGAAAAGATTATGTTCGATGGCTGGGCAAGATGGTATCAAGCCGTTCACGTGACCAGTCAAAATATTACGAGTTTCATTGAGATACGAGGCACTTGACAGTTGATTGCAAAGCCTTGCAACTGAGATCATAAAGCTTCTCAAGAAAGGGCACTTGAGAGAGTACCTCTCTAAACAAGGAAGGAAAATATATGGGCTCGACAAAGAGCGAGGAGGACAAAGAGATCATCAAGCCCATGATAAAACACCGTCACCACCACCAATTAGGAAGATAATTGGAGCCATTTGTGGAGGCTCAATTTTCAGCGGCTACTCTATCAACCAAATAAAAGTGCATCAGAGGAAAGCGAATCAAGCGACTGTTAGTTCATTTGACAACGGACACTGTGAGCATGTTATTTCATTTTGCAGTGATGAGGTGTTTGGGCTTGATACTCTGCTTGACGATGCCCTTGTTATGAAACTCAACATTGCAAACTGTGAGATCAGCAGAATACTGGTTGACAATGGAAGCATTGCCAACATCTTGTTCCTCTCAATGCAGAAAGAGATGGAAATTGACGAAGAGGAAATCAAGAAATCCCTGACGTCATTGGTAGGTTTCAATGGTGAAGCAACAATAGCCATTGGGAGAATCAAGCGTCCAGTGCATGCAGCATGGGAAAACAAGTTGACTAGTTTCTTAGTCATGGATTGCCCTTCGGGGTATGATATCATTCTGGGAAGGCCTTGGATACATGCTATGAAGGTAGTCTCATCAATGTACCACCAAACAATAAGGTTTCCAATGAAGCAAGGCATTTGGGATATTCGAGGAAGCCAGGAGGTAGCGAGGAGCTGTTACATCATGGCTATGAAGCCGAAAAAGGCTTTGCAGCAATTGCAGATGACCAAGCAGAATAGGCCTAGTAATCAAAGCTTTGTCAAATTGGTTATGAAGCAGCTTGACGAAGTCCAAATCGACCTGCAGGATGAAAGGTGTACAGTGAAGATCGGGTCACAACTGGACGTGGGTGTAAAATCCCAAATAATTGATTTTTTTAAAGCTAACAATGATTGTTTCGCATGGTCTTATGCAGATATACTTAGAATTAACCCAAGCATAATCTCGCATCGACTAAACATCGATCCAAAACATAAACCCGTCTGGCAGAAGAAGAGAAAGCATGGAATCGAATGAAACAATGTCGTAAAAGATGAAGTGAGGAGACTATTAGAGGCCGGTTTTATACTTCCTGTTCGGTATCTTCATTGGCTCGCCAATGTGGTAATCATAAAGAAGAAGAATGAGAAGTGGCGTATATGTATTGATTTCACTGATCTAAACAAAGCTTGTTTGAAAGACAGTTACCAGTTGCCGCATATCGATTGACTCATTAATGCGACAGTCGGTCATGAGATTTTAAGTTTTTTCGATGCATTCTTTGGCTACAATCAAATCCTTCTGCATCTAGACGACCAAAGAAGACCACTTTTATCACCGAGTGGGGGATTTTTTGCTTCAAGGTCATGCCTTTCGGGTTGAAGAACATGGGATCAACTTACCAAAGGCTTGTCAATATGATGTTGGAGCAACAAATTGGTAAGAATATGGAGGTTTACAAATATGACAAGTTAGTTAAGTCTTTGTAGGCTCATCTCCATGTCTAGTATCTGTGAGAGTGCTTCGACGTTCTTCGAAAATATGGCATGAAGTTGAATTCAGAGAAGTGCACTTTTGGAGTGGTGACCGGTATGTTCTTGGGGTATCTCATCACAAAGCAAGGAATCGAGGTAAATCCTGATCAAATAAAGGCATTTCAATTGATGCCTTTTCTGAGAACCAAGTGGGAAATTCAAAAATGAACTAGTTGAGTAGCCGCACTAAGTTGATTCATTGCCAGATCCATTGACAAATGTCATCCTTTTTTCCAGTTACTCAAAAAGAACATGAAATTTGAGTGGAACAAGCAATGCGAATCTGCTTTCTAGGAATTGAAGAGATACTTGACAACTCCACCTATCCTGTCAAAGCCAAAAGATGGTGAACCTCTCTACCTGTACTTGGCGGTTTCAAAGATGGTAGTAAGTTTAGCCCTTGTCTGAGAGGAAGATGCGGTTCAAAAGCTAGTATTCTTCGTGAGCCACACCATGTTAGATGCAAAAACAAGGTACTCTGTCGTTGAAAAGCTCGCACTTGCACTCGTCATGTCAGCTCAAAAAATTTGTTTGTAATTTCAAGGTCACACTATTGTGGTGTTGTTGTCTTACCTGATATAGCAATTTTACATAAGCCAGATGTCTCCAAAAGAATGATGAAATGGGCAGTCAAGCTGACAGAGTTTGACATCGAGTATAGACTTTGGACGATGCTAAAGGTTCAAGTGCTCGCGGATTTTGTCGCCAAATTGACATACAGGCCTGCCAAATTAACATACAGGCCTGAAGGACACAGATCAGAGACATGGATTGTACAAGTCAATGGATCGAGCAACGAGAAAAGATATGGGATAAGAGTGGTATTGAAGTCCCCAACTGGCGAAGAGATCGAAAAAAGTTTTTGATTGGGATTCAGCGCTACCAACAATGAAGCTGAATACGATGCTGTGATTGCTAGTAAAGGCTCGTTGCCACATTCGGGGCTACTAAACTCATTCTGAAAAGTGACTCCACGCTGGTCATCAACCAAGTTAACGGAGAGTTTAAGGCACAAGATGAAATGATGCTTCTGTATCTGAGCTTAGTCACCAAGCTCAAGACCCAATTCGACCAGTTTGAAATAAAGCATGTCCCGCGAGACCATAACTCAAGAGCCAATGCACTTGCAAATTTTGGATCGGCAAAAAATAGGTAAGTGACATATTCCTATTATTTGTAAATATTATTTTAATTATTTGCATTTTAATTGGCATGTTTATTATTAAAAAAATCAAAAAATTAAAAAATTTAAAACATTTAAAAATAAAAAAATAAAAAAGGCAGATGCTTTTCACTCACTACTTTATCGTTTTAGATAAAGAAAAGCTTAGCATTTCATCTTTTGTTTTTCAAGTTTGGGTAATTGTAAAATTTATTAGATTCTATCAAAAAGGCCCATCGTTGGGACTTGTCAAGAATTACCAAACATTAAACATGTCACTTCATGTTAATAATATAGCAAAAGCTAAATTAACAAATAAATATAACTTAAAGTTAGTTGAGAAATTTACCTTGAAAATAGATTATAAGCATATACTATACCATTCTTTGTTGACTATGAAAGTTTTCGTAAGTATTACCCGTGTCAGTCTATGTCTATGGTAAATCAAACTCTCATGTTTTACAAGAAAACAACCTAAAATAACTCTAAAATTACTAAGTTCTCCAAAATAATTTTGACATTATAAGGACTTAGAAAACGTAGAAAAACTAAAAATAACTAAGTTAAACTAACAAAAATTTCTCCCTCTTACCTTAGCTAAAACGAAATTTAAAAACACATTTTTAAAAAAAATAAACAAAAATAAATTAAAAACATAATTTAAATATTATCTACTGAAAATATTACACATAAACTACATAAAAGAGTGGATACAAGATAAGAGTGGATACAAGATTCAACATAAAGCTGAGTTTAAGAACTCAACATTTACATTAACTTTTGGACAAAGAAAATGTAAAGGATTTGTATGCCTTTTATAGGCATCTGGCCATACAAAGCTAAAAATATTTTACAATTAAATATAAAACTCCAATAGTCTACACATACAAGAACATTGCAAATAATACAAAGCTTTTGAAGCCAAAGTCAATTAAGCAAGTATTTGATTTTTGGTTGATTTTGAATGTTGATTCACGGGTGGAGTGCAACTTACAATTTTAATAATTTTTTATTCAAAGTTTTCTTCCCTTTTTCTTCAATCCCCTTTTCTTCATTGTGCTAATTTTGGCTAAGGATCCGGTGTTTCGCAGAAGATGGTAGCACAAAATTCTAGCAATCTAGTAAGGTATTTGGCACGGTGGTTAGAACTATAAACATTGTAGCATCTTAGAACATTACACCATAGCAACTTTTTTTTCTTTTCTTGTAGCATATGAGAGTTTTACACTGTTCCTAATTGAAATATTGGTTAGAACCGACTAATGCCAAACAGGCTATAGGACATTATCTTTGCATATTTGGACTAATTTGAAGGCCAAGAAGAGAGCTTCAGCGTCGATTGACAACTGGCTTGGTTAGGGTGCCTTTACGTCAATTGTATAAAAAATTAACGACTCGGATATTGAGCTCATAGTTAGAAGGCTATAGCTATGCACAAACTGGAGTGGATTAATATACAGCTGACACATGGGCCCTACCAGCTAATGTATCTCGAGGCTTCTGTGACAAAGCGACACGAGGCAAAGGAGTCTGACACAGCAGCTAACGGGAACTAAACGAAACCAACCATGGAGTGCCACATGGACAATATTGACTAGGGTATGACTGGGCTGAAGACTCCACTTTTGTAGAAAATTTGTATTTTGAGCATAATTTTGAAGTTCATTCCACCAATGTCCTCTTTTTTGCCTTTAATTTCAATTAACTTGACAAATAAACACACACAAATTAATTTTTTTACAAACTAAAAATTACTAAAATTAAATAAAATACTTATTAAATACAAAACTAAATTAAAACACAAAACATACATAAAAATAAAAACACAACATATTAATTTATGGTTTAAATTTATTTTACACAAATTAATTATTTAACACACAAAAATACTTCTAAAAACTACATAAATATT